>JAODUK010010098.1:0-29918 GCA_027564635.1 Typhlichthys eigenmanni | reverse complement strand
CCCAGTCAGAGCTTGCTGATGTTGCTCGGGAAAGGGAAGTTTGGGGTCCCTTGCTGAAGCTGCTGCCCCCGCGACCCAACTCCGGATAAGCGGGAGAAGATGGATGGATGGATGAATCAAAAAAAAAAAAGCTTGCAGAAACAGGCTTACAGATGAACAATAAGCCTGTTTTGTGACTTGTGCTTTACGTCATGATACTATAATTAACGTGATGTGTGCCAGAAAAGCGTCTCTACATGTAAATATATGTCTTGGCTAATATGGATTTGGCCTTAATGCCTTTTAAATGTCTCCTCCATTTGTCACCAAACAGGTACACATCCAGAATGCCACTCTGGCAGGTGGAGTTGCCATGGGAACAGCTGCTGAGTTTATGATTAGTCCTTATGGGAGCCTAATTGTGGGTTTCTGCTGTGGTATAATCTCTACCGTTGGCTACGTGTTTGTCAGCGTAAGACCTTTTTCTTTTCTTTTTACTTTAGGGTTTATAAGCAGCTATGATTTCTATTCTGCCATGTCAATGTCAGTAAAAACAATGTGGCAGACAGCTCATGTTTTCAGTTCCTCTATGAAAGTGCATGCAATGGGCTACTGTACTGATACATATCAAATGGTTTCACTATGAGCATTGTACTGTGCATTTTCTAATCCAGCCCCTGTTGGAGAAACATCTGAAAATCCAGGACACTTGTGGCATACACAACCTTCACGCTGTGCCGGGTATGCTGGGAGGGTTCACTGGAGCCATTGTTGCTGCGAGTGCATCAGTCTCTGTCTATTCACAACAAGGGTGAGTGGCACATGTCAATTCATACATGTACGCGTCATCTATAACTCTGAAAACCCCTGAACAGGCTGCTATTTTTTAGTTAGATTACATATTGGGATTGCTTTTATTTACAAATGTTAACTCCCAAGTCAACAATTTTTAAATAATAAACTCATGAAATAGGCCTGGTGAGAATGTGACAGCTCTCATAAATAAATATTAGTTTCAATGTCATATAGTAATTCTTAACTTAATTATGCTCGCTCCCCAGGTTGGACATCACATTTCATTTTACTGATAACTTTCAGTCTAGAACACCTTCAATACAGGGTGGCTACCAAGCTGCTGGCACATGCGTAGCAGTTGCATTTGGACTTGTTGGTGGAACACTTGTTGGTGGGTTTGAACAGTTTTATTACAGCTCTCTTCTTTTTGCCAAGAATATGATCTGTGTCCAGCATAACATATCCCCACCAAGAAAATTTGTTCAGCACAATCAGCTACAATCTAAAGTGACCACGTGCTAAAGCTTAGTCAAGGAGTTAATATTGTTTGTGCTCATTTCCAGGCCTGATCCTAAGGATCCCTATCTGGGGCGATCCTGCAGATGACAACTGCTTCGACGATGACGTTTACTGGGAGGTATGTTCTTCATAATTGTACCACTAGATAGGAGATGTTACCTAATATGATGAAAGAAAGAAGCTTATGTTCTTATGAAACATCTTTCAGCTTCCCGAGGAAGAGGAGACCATCCCTCCAGTCCTAGAATACAATAACCACATGAGGCATAAGCGCCAAGACGTGTAAATATGATCATTTCACTAAAATACCTTTTTTTTAACCCAATTGTCTCATTGCAGTGCATGCTAGTTGTGGCTATAGACCTTGTTATTATTTATAAGTTTTTGTTAAGGCAAATTTTCACATTTGTGGACAATAAATATTATTATTAGTTATAAAATATATATTGAATTTTTTTTTTCTTTTTATTTTACAGAGTTATGTCCAACTTCACTGTGGAACAGACCTAAAACATCACAATTTAGCCTAAACTGACCTTGAACGGCAATATGCAAATCTTTGATTTATTAGTTTTGTTATAAAATTTGTGGCATCTATGCCATTTTAGCTTTTGGACCATACACCATACACTAGTTTTAAAACCTGAAGGAAAATGGTGGAACAACCTAAATTATTTGAAAATGGAACCATTGTGTGAAACAATGATAAGTATTTTATATAGTATATAAGTAAAAGTATACACCTAAGAAAAATAGACCTAGCATGCACACACATGAACGCACACACACATGCACACACACCAGACCTCTAGCACCTGTGGACATGATGCGCCATACTGCACAATCAGCCATTATACTGACACAATAGCCCAACATGAACTTAGAAATAGGTTCAGTTCCTCTAATGGGTGCAGTGCCTGATCTTCCCAGTGTGTAGTATGGCTCTATAACGATCAGCCTGGTGAGCCATAGTGAAGGCAGCTATTTGTGTTAATGTAGCAATGCTGCCATTGCTGCTTTATTACACAGAAGAATGATAAGGGAATTTTCATTTACTTTGAAATGCTTTCCTGAATCTTTACAATGTTGGCATGTTCATTAATTGTACATTGTGCAATTGCAATATGTTGCGATTTAATAGTTAATAGTGATTTGATGCAGATTGATTGATTGATTGTATTGTGTATGAAAGGATGTCATTGTTTTATGTGCATCTGCGTTTAGTGGACATATTGTATCTACGGGAATTATGTTACCATATGAAAATGATATGAGAAGTGAACAGCTCAAAATGTACTATATACAGTAGTCTCTAGCATCCTATCTACATATAAATGCTTGTAATGTGCGTGTATATACTGAATATCTACCTTTAATTGCACCTTTTGCTATTGTACCTTATTCCATACGTTTTTATTAAGTATTTTATGCCCATTGCTGTTGTTATGATGTTACATTACTCACTGGCTTTTGAAATGTGAGGATAATATTTCCTGACCAGAAACCATAAAATCATATTTAAAAATGTATGTATCCAGCATTTTTCACCTGCGATTGAAAGACTATATGACTGTATGACTAGCACCATTGGAGACCTAGTACAATTATATACACTGATACAGGCATGGGGGCATATTAAACATAGCTGAGTATACGTGTGTGTGTGTGAGTGTGTGATTGCGTGTGTGTGAGTGTGTGTGTGTGTGTGTGTGGAGTGCTAAAGAGATAAGCTGTGTGTTAAAGGGATCTGGGGTCCATGTGGTCATCGCAGGCTTGTTTCCCCTATAGGGCTGACCCCAAAAACCTCTTAATTCTAATGGTAATGATGGCTGGACAGGACAGTCAACAGGGTCATGTCCTGACTGGTCACTATGACACTAATGAACTCTCAACAGAGTGAGTGGACACTGGCTTTGTGCTGACCTGACAGTTTTGGCTGGTGGCAGCAACTTTAAGAGGTCTGTAAAACAGCTTGATGGGGGCTTTAAATTAGTTAACCATGAGGTTATGCATTACAATAGTGCCAGGGTCAAGCGCTTTAGTTTCAAAAGGGTGAAGAAGTGTATGATGCAGATAGTGCCAAAATATAACCGATCAGATACAGCATGCAAACATGCAAACATGCACTGAATAACTGATTTGTGCTTAAAAATATAACGGATATCAAAAACACAACTATTTCAGCATACGCTATATGATAGTACTGTATTACCCTTGCTCCCATACACATATTCGTATGAAAAACAAAACTTTTAACAGTATTTTCAAATAAATATTACGCATCTGTACCTAGGACATCAAACAAGCAATCTTTTAAATACATTTCTAAATACAATGTTCACACTATAGCCTACGTTATATATTTTACAAGATCTTGCCATATGCTTGGGGAACTACCGAGGATGAATTAAAGGGGAAAATTAATTAAAGGTTCCACAAACTTCCAAACCTGCTGTGGTACCACGTTGAGCGCAAGGGCGTGAACTTCAATGAATTCAAATCTAGTGAAGCAAAGATGAATCCTAGATTAAACAACAAAGTGGCAAAGGCAAGACAGACAAGAGAGAGAAAAAAAGATGAAAAAGAAACTAAATCCAAGAAGGAGCATAAACCTTTGTTTGTGATCCAAAGGTGGAATGATGATGGCCATATCAGGTAGCAGGTGACAGAGAACGGATGAAGTGCTGTAACAGAGATGTCTGTTAGTTCTCTCCCAGGAATGTGTGGTGGACAGGGGTCCTAAGGTGCCTGTGAAAAAGACCTGATGCCAGATGAGCACAAACATAGCTGCTCTGGTGAATTATTTGACCCCTGGGAGAGTGTTTGTGAAACCACTTTCATTGTTCTCATCATTGTTCTCAGAGGACAGCCCTGAATCTGTAAAACTGCTGCAAGCCTGTAATCAGATTAAAGGCTACTGGGAGGGGTTGTAGGTATAATAGGGAAGAGATGGAGGAAGTTCTATAATCAGTACCTACCATTGATGTGCAGAGGACGTGTTAAATAACACAGCAGGCGGTGTGTGTGTGTGTGTGTGTGTGTGGAGGGATAAACTGGCCTGTTGTAGGCGAATAATGGGTTGGGGCGGCAGCAGAGTAAAATCAGTGAGATTAGAGTAGGAGAAAAGACTGAAGAACTCCAAAGGTTGTGGCCATCTCCTATTCTGCCCTGGCAATTCTATCACCTTTGTAAACTGATTAGAGCGGCTGCACTGTCCATCTGGGCCGAGGTGTGTAACAACCTCCGTTTTTTCACAGGCCTTCAAAAGTCTTGCCAACCCACTGAATGAGCTATACCAGCAGTGCTCCCGGACTAAATAGGACTCCTCAGCCTGGCCCTGAATAGCTCTCACATGTGAGAGACCTTATACCATGCTATTACCTTCTGCTGATAAGAATAAGTCAATGCCGGCTTCCCTTGGGTACACAGGTGTGACCGGTAATCACAAAGACATTGCTCGTTAAGACGTGTTATCTCATGGACAATGCAGAACGACAGCCAGAACCATTTGACCATACAACCCATAAAGGTATCTAGTGTGGCTCTGCCCACTAAAAGCTCTCAGCTCTGGAATATAGCAAGTCTGGTTACACCAGGCTAAAACGTTTTATCTTCCTTCTCACTAATCAGTAATGCTAATGAAAATGCACGGTATCTCATTAAGTGGATTGGATGCAACCAAGCTTGCATCCTTCTATTTTGTTCCATTATCCTTATTCATCAAACATCTCTTGACTGAACACTAGGCATTATCAAAGGCCAATCACCACTTTTTAACGCACTACAAGAGTCCATTTGTTGGGGTCAAAGGGGGATGTCTTGGGGGGGGGGGGGGGGTGACCCCCATTCTAGCACTGACATGGAGGAGTACTGGATAAATCACTATTCATAGCAGGGGAGTGCTTTGATTCACGCACAAAGGCCACAGGAGCCCTGCTAGCGTGAAAGAGGTGTAAATGAGTTGCTGTAAAACATATGAGAGGGATCAAAACTGAATGGTTGAGCTAATTCAATGATCCACCTGGCCCAAGCGTCCAATTAAACCTTTTGTGTTGTTGTGTTTATATATTGATTTGGTGTCACTGACAAACTGAAGAGGGAGGATATTCTAAAATGTTTGTCTTATAGCAGCTTTGAGTGAATTGAATGATGATTATGTCATAATATTATTGATAGGGAGGAAATCTGAATTTGTATCATGATCAGTTTTTTTCAGGGTATTTTAGTTTAATTGTAAATTCCTATAACCAAATATTAAAGAAATAAAAAAGAAGGAGAAATGAAGTTCTGGATCAGACAGGCACAATACAACTATTCATTATTTTCTTTCTTTCTATTGATTCAACTCACTTGCGTTCATTAGGTCAGTGACTCACTGAGTCTTCTCGGCACCATCAGGTGAACACGTTTAATGGAAGGAGAAAGAAAGCCCTGCCTATACTGTCCAGTTACGTTTGCCAGTGTCAGAGGCAGGCATTCTCCCTGTTGTATTCGTACTCATGAAGGCTGAAGGCCCCATTGCTAGGCAAGGCTGAGAGCTGGAAATTGTATGTGGCGAGTCCTCCGGTCATTGTTCTGCCTGGCGAGACATCTCTGTCCATTGGGAGAGGTGATTGACAAGGGCTTGCCTGCCTGATGTCAGTGTGGCCCCCTGCTGGGCCTTTGAATCTGCTGGGGGGTTGGCGTTGTGTCCAACTCATAAGTCACATCACAGGGTCTGGACAGGAATCTGAATGCTCTGCATGGGCCTACTTGTCTGGGACTATACAGTCTCCACAGCTCTGCAGCATTGTAACAGAGCACACACTACTCCACATGGGAGTAGTGTGTGGATGCGCTGGTAATCAGAATGCAAGGGGGACTACAGACTACAGCAATTAGTGGACCATTATCTCTAAGGATAAGACACTGGGCTGTGAAGTGGAATTTGTAGGGCTTGTTTTGCAGACTGGGATTATGCCTATAGAATACTGGAGATATCCATAAAAAAATAATCTTTGGTCTAGGATCATCTAATCTAGAACTCTTTAGTCTAGGCTAATCTAATCATCTAAAATAATCTCTATCTGCCAAACAGGCTCATAGTCTTTAATTTCAGGGGGTACATCACTAATTGTTTGCCCTAGTGTGTATTGACAGCACAGTAACTGCAGAGATGGCAATCACAAACCTAAGGCTCTTTTTATTAAAATGTCTAAGATGTCTAAATTTAAAACTGAAGGTGATTGTGCTTTTGTCATAAAGGCTCCTATTTGGAATGCTCTGCCTGGGGAAGTACTGTAAAACTAGCAGAAACACCTTTACGATCTTAAACCCCACCTTAAGGCACTTTATAGACGTTGGAATGCCCTTCCTGTGGGGATAAGCCTTGCAAATCACTTCCTATAACTAACCTTTATAGACAGGCTTTTATGTGAGACGTTGTCTTTTTAAACAATAAAATAAAAGGTTTTAAAGGTGATATGCAACACGTATTTACACTGCATTGAAACACAAAGGGTTTTGTTTCCAGGTACAGTAGAGAGCATTGGGGCTGAGGTAATGCCAGTGAGAATGCACCACTGACACCGCAGGGCAGCCACCTCGCAGCAGAAGGAGAGCTAGTGGGTGCAGAGCGGAGGCAGTTGGGTGCAGGAAGGGGTGAGAGCGAGGGTTCTCTAGGGAAGGGTGGATGTTTGGGTGAAAAGCAACAGCATGTGCTTTGTTGGAGGCCCTGACTCACCACCCTGGAGAACTCCCCGTTCCCACGGTTCCCTCCACAAACAAACGTGTCCCCTACCCACCCACCGCCCACCGGCACCCTCTATTCCCCCCCCCACACCCCACTCCCCACACACACACACATACACACACTCAGCACTGATGCCATTAATTACCATCAAAATGAGCGTGACTGCAAGCAAGTGTGCGCGCGTCTGCCTGCCTGTCTGTGTGTGTATATGTGTGTGTGTGTGTGTGTGCGTGCGCGTGCGCGTGCGTGCACGTGTGTGCGTGTGTGTGTGTGTACGAGTGCGGGGCAGAGGGAACAAGGGAGAAAGAGACCATTGTCTGCCCTGAAATAAAGAAATCTCCACTGAACCATTGTAAATGGGCAAAGCAGAAAAATGGACCAAATACAAAGTTTGTTGAGTGAGAGCCTGGCTGTCAGATCTAGTCAAAGCCTTACAAAACCTGATGTGCACACGTTGTTCTGCTCAGCCACAGAGAGACACTGTGCTCCGGGGATTGTGCGTTCCCATGATGCAATTCAGCCGTTTCCCTCCAAACCTATGAGAGTATAGGGATCCTATATATGTGTGTGTGTTTATAATTGTTTTCAAGAACACTGTACTTTAAGTTAAGGAGTCTAGAGGACAGACAGCATGGCACTCATTACACATTGTGTAACACACAAGGGTGTGCGTGTTTAGTGAGGCTCCACTTGTTACAAATGCAGCCATGAACGCCGGACATTCTATCACATCAAAGTCAACACAGACAATTGCATACAACAGAAGTGCAGCTAATGAGGAACTTCGTTATTAGAGTAACCATGGCGTAATAATAATCATCTTTATTTTCATAGAACTTTTCATACTTGCAGGTAAAAGTTCTTTACAGAGAGGGAATACATACACAGTTGTGCTTCCCATAAACAAATATAGAAGTACAGATAAACAATATTACTATAAATGGTTAAAGGAATCAGATGAAAAAAAAATTAAAGAACAATTAAAACAGGCGCATAAAAGAATACAACAAAGATACGTAACATGATACTGAAATTACATACGTTAATAAAAATGAAATCAGATGAAAGAAATATAATAGAAATGAAAACCTCATCCTTTTCGTTGCTATGTCAGAATGTCAGCACCATGCATATAGCACCATGCTAATCTGGTAGTGTGCACAAACTACCAGAAGTTAAGGACCTCTGTGGAAAGTTCTAAACAAATGCAACAGCAGGTGCTTATCATTGGCCTTGATGGCGGCTGGTTTCAGGACCAGACCATGTGTCCAGCAGACTGTTCATCACCGCACTGCAACTTCATGCTTATCAGCCATGCTGGTGAAACAATGGCCTGCATTGAGGCATGGGTCGTGCAGAGAGGTGTAATTGGTTCTGATGAGCTCCATGGAGGAATCCTTCACAAATATCTTTCTGTTAGGGTCATTGTGGTAGCCTGGCAAATCATAGCTGAGTTATTGAATTGCGTTTGGGGTGTTTGACCGTTAGTGTGTGTGTTTGTGTGTGTGCGCACACACGCGTGCGCGCTTGCGTGCGTGCGTGTGTGTGTGTGTGGGAGTGCATTTTCTATGCACAGGTTTGCATACAAAGACCATGACCATTAAGTGAAAAAATTCTATCTAGACATTTTTATTATTATTTATTATTATTTAAAAAAAAAATCTCTTTATTTTTAGCTGTGTCTGGATTGGTGGATGAATGAGCTGAAAGACTGCTCTGCTGTATTTCTAGTGCCACTGGGGGGATTACACAGAACAAGCTAGTGTAGCTGATAGAAAATAAAAGATTGCTGTAATTGCATGTAAAATAATCAAGCATTTTTGCTGTACCAAAAACATGCCTATTGCCAGGCAATATAAAGCAGGAATTTGTATTTGTCTGCAAAACATATTGAGGGTGCGTTCATTTTCTGACTGAGCCACTAGGGGTCGCCTGCTGCCTGGTTACAGTCATCTTTTCTCTCTGTCACACTTGACATACAATAAGATCACTGTCACTTGCTGCTCTGACAGCGCTGACACCCTCTGAACACTCATTCATGATTCTGAATGAACCCCACTGTTAAATAACCACACACAGTCACTGACTAAATATTAAGCTCGCTGATATTCTTGATAATGTGCTGTTCTTTCTCTCTTCAAAGTTAACGCTAATACTAGGAATGTAAAAGTTATCTTAATGTTAAAAAAACAAAGTAGGTTAGTCATGTTTTCTTAATACTAAGAATATAAAATCTAATGCTAATCAAATGAGCCTCAGTTCTGGTTTACAATACATAACAATAATGAAATATATGGGAAATGTTAAATGTTGATGAAAATGTTACAATTACTGTCTTACTTTTTAAAACACATTTTAAAAACTTTTTAAAACAAGTTTTTAAAAACTTTTAAAAACACAATGTACATGTGTTTTAAGTATTTCTGTTATATTAGGCGCTTTTCCCTAAAATACCTTAGACAGCATTTTAAATTCTGAAACAGGTTGTTATGGTCATTTACTGCAACAGTCAGTCAGTTGCAGTAAATTAAGTTGTGAGGGCTTCTGCACCATAAATAGACACACAGATACACCTGCCAAAACAGCATAACACTGGTTATATTTTCCACATACACACTTTTCTTAAAGATAATAAAACTAGACTAGTAATATGAACAAATGTACAATTATTGACATAATTCCAAAAGAAAGAGATCCCAACCCCTGACTGTGAACCATTGTTTTAAGTGAAGCCTGTCACATTTAAGATGGAATAATATTCCATTGTTATGCTATTATTTATTAGGTCCTATACCAACTTCATCTGGTGCTATTTGGTATAGAAACATTTAGAAAAATGTTTTGTTAAACTACGCTCCACATTTGCTTCATTGACAGATACCAGCAGAAGTGGCATGCTGTGGTAATCTGTGGTTAGTTTTTTTGGCAACGGTTTGTTGGTTATTGTTCAATAAACGGTTTACTTAAGGTTGTCCACAACACAGAACTACTAAAAGCAGGCTATCTACGTATTTTCTTTTCTTTATGTTGGACTACTTTGAAAAGACTATTATTATTATTATTATTATTATTATTATTAGAATATTATTAAGGAAAACAGTTGAAATTGTATGGGAGCATAGCTTGTTGAGGTGATGAACAGGAGTGATGAGGAGAATGAGGCAAACATACGTGGAGGGACTCACCCAACACAGCCAGAGTTTTAAGATAAATTAAAGGACCATGATTGGGACTTTATGAATGGTTAAACCCGTTTGAGAGGCTGAGGAGCCTGAAAGTGGTGCCATTCATGTCTGGGGAGATGGGTCAACAGGTCAAGGAAGTTCACAGGACCTGAAACTATTCTTATGCTAACACAATAATTCTGGCCCCAATGCTCACTCGTTTGGAAAATATAAATGACTGGATTATCTGCTACGCTATAGGCACAAATCTGGTGTATAGCTAATTGCACTGTGCTGTGCCTTTCATTCAAGGACATTGCCTATAATTACATTTGTGAAATGATAGGTGCCTTCTCTGTTCCTTCGTGCAGACCAAACAATACATGATTGTGTTATGGTATCTGGTCATTAAGTACATTTTCTACATCGAACACACCTAATGTGCATGATTATTTTTGAATACACTCTTACATGTGGTGCCTATCATATGTGTTCTATCGTTAAGCTATGCGTATGTTTGGATTCTGCAAAACAAGGGATTGCATATTGAACCCCATTTTAGGACAGTGTGATACTGTGTTCTATCAGTAATGGATTTCAGACCACAACAATGTGAAATAGCTATGATGTAAGAGCATTTCATTTATTTACGCATCATAAGTACACACATCAATTGGAGCTTTGTGCTCTTATGGCAAGCCTAAATATACATTTCTCAGCAATAGCAAGTATGAGGACACTCAGTGATACCCAGTACAATAGATCACATCTATCTCCTTTTGACAAGCATAAAATCTGAGCAGAATTAATGAATGACTACAAATGATCATCAATTGCCATGTAACAGAACACCTGCAACTAACAGCTCATGAGTGTCTTTGGTCAGAGTGTCTGGTCTGAGTGGCCTGAGGCGGCACACACATACACACGCACACGCACGGGCACACACACACACACGCACATGCACACGCACAGGCACACTCACGGGCACATGCAAGCACGCGTACACAGTGACACTGGCAATGATACATTGGTCACAGCAATAAGTACTTGATTGAAAATACAACATTTCACAGGAACACAGAAACAGCTACCTTTATTAATTTTAAAGTATATTGTTTCAATAAATATAATATTAAATTAACAAATGCTTACATGCCAAGATATATCCACAGGCTGTATTTTTGGCAAAAACACCAATACAGTTTATTTTGTATTCTTATCACTTAGCCCCAAATATCAGAACCTTGGTGTCATTTTTCACAACTCAAGACATAAAACCTAAAACAGTAACCACAAACTGCATTTCACAACTCAAGACATAAAACCTAAAACAGTAACCACAAACTGCACTTCACTTTTTCGAAGCTCTTAACACAGAAACACACCTGACACAATTACCCATATAGTACATTTTATTGTCAAAACCACACCTTTTTCATTAAATATTTTCTAACATTTTAATCTACATACTCTATCAAAACACCAACCCTGACTCAAAATCACATATACTGTATATCTAAACACTAGCATGTTTTCTTTCCAAGATAGCCAATCATTGCACAATGACATTCTAAATACTTAAAGCCGATGGCATTACAAAAACTGCATTACTTTTCCTGTTTCAGTTCTACCTGCATATAATGTGATTTTTTTTTTTTTTTACATTTCCCTTTACTGTAAACACACAGCATTTTTGGCTTGAGGGTCAAATGTGTGCATTTTGGAAACAAACTATGTAAAAGTGAATAAGTAACATTTGTTACTGTAAAATAGAAAAATTTTGACAGAATTGCAGAAGGTAAAGTTGTGTTAGCAACATGAAATTGCAGCCAGCCACCAACAAATATGGATCTTCAGCATCCATATGATCTTCAGCAAGACTGTATACTCTGCTTTGAACACCACCATGCATTCTTACTCCTCTCCCCCTACCTCTCCTTCTCCCTTGTTCTAGCCCAACTGCTCCTCTCTCTGGTCCTCTTCCTCTCCCTGGCCCAACTATCCCTCTCCTTTGTCCAGACACTATTATTTCTTTCAACCTTTTGTACTGCTTTGTGTTTGTCTAATTAAAAGTATTACACCTGACTATGACTCTGAGAGTCATCGTCATAGTCAGCTGTGGTTGATATATTTGACATTAAATCAAGCTATTTCTCAATGTTTCAATCATTCAGTATTTTCATTCTGAAAAGCTTCAATATAGATTTTGAGCTGCTGTTGTTGCAGACATAGAGGCTTTACAATATTTGCAGTTTTTAACATTAGGTCTTCATTTATGACATGTACTTCGATATTTCCATCAACTCTGTCTTGTGAATTTGACCACAGGTTCTGCCACATTACATTAGATGATTTCATTAGCCAAGCATATTGGGATGTGAATCCATCAATTCCTTGTCCCCAGCAATGCCTTTTACCACCATATCATTTCCATCTTCATCTTCATCTTCCTCCTACTGCTTGATCTCTGGTGTGACCTGGTCTGGATCACGTGCCAGCTCTATGCAGTGTATGTTGTAGGTGGATACCACTCATTTCAATACAATAATACAATTATGAATTACAATACATAGCTACAGTTCATAACTCTACACTATAATGGCAGTTTATCATAAAAACCATATAGACGTTTGTTCCAGTGTTTCCAGAATCATCAGGGCCTGTATACAAACAGTAATGTGAAATCTCAAGACATGCTCTGGAAAAGTAATATGATGAAGAATTATGATGAAATATTACATCCACAGAATGTAGTCCAGTTGGTTCATGTTTAGATACAAGTTAGATAATTGTAATGTGTAATGTAGAAAATTGTAGACAGTGATCTCAAATGTAAAGTGTCAGTTGCCTTTTTGAAATGGTAAGTTGTGTCATATTGAACTTATTCAATTAACAAATTACTCAAAGATGTATGTGTATTGTTTCCAAGCAATTGGAAAAATGGTAAGTTTTGAAAAATTTGCATTTTGATCATTGGTTGTGATTTTTATGTCTAGAGTAGAAAAATTACACCAATGTTCCGATATTTGGGGGAAAGGGATAAAAAACTGTGATATTGTTAGTTAGTATGTTAGATACAAATAATTAATGATACCTTCAATTCTGTTGCAGTTTATATCTTAACATGTTACTGTATGATTCATTTTAACCCATACCAAGTGGGTTTGACACTCAATTTGACACGTCATAATAAATAATCTGAAATCTGGACTCAATATGAATTAGTAGAAACATACTCGTAAAATGATCGGACCATCGCAGGTTATAACATTCTGTATCAATGTGAATTGATAGGATATTCTTATTGGCCATTTGGGAATACAGGGGCAATCCACTTAAACCCTGGTCCTGACCTTGATCTCTGACCCCCATAAGCCCCTAAGGGATATAGAATTAACATTAATTTGATAAACTATAGGCATTGTAAATAAAACAAAGTATTGTCTAATTTGTAATAGTCTAATCCATTGCTTTCTTTCTAGACATTCAAATGTTTGTCTAAAATGTCTAAAGTGTTTAGCATATCTACAATCAAGCTTTAACTGGAGCTTTAACTATTATATATATACATATATACTGTATATGAATAATAAAACTCTATACACATATAAAAAACATTTATTGTAATCCTTTAGTCTCAGATCGCTACTTGAGCAAATGTCAATGACCCTTGGAAGATCAATTGGACTTTAAATTGCAACACAAGGTTTACTCTGTGAGAGTTTTTGAACTGACACTGTAGGCTAAGTTTATATTGTAGCTCACACTATTTGTCACTGGTAATAACACAAATGAATGTAGCGTGTATTCATTTTTTTATTTTTTTAAATGTTATTTTAGATAAAACAAAACATTTTAACATTACAAATCTTAAAAAGTTGTACATTTGAGATACATAGTAGATACATTCATAAAGAGACAGAAAATATCAAATTAAAATAATCTAATAATCCACATGGTTGAAATATATAGTACTGTGAGACTACATTAAGTACTGTATCAATCTATAATAGCACCAACTGTTAAGAATGTGTGCTTTCTTGTTGCATCACAGGGCAAAAGCATGCATGGTCTTTTGTCTCAATGCCATAAGTGGTCTTCCCACAAGATGGGCAGCATTAATTACAGCATGAAGCAGTTCTAGAAAAACAGACAACTAGAATAGAATTAGAAAACTAATATTTTATTTCATATTCATATTTTATTTAACGCTTTGGACAATTTCTTGAAAATATGTCAAATATACTCTTCGAAGTATGTTGAATTGTTATTGTTGCTGAAATCATTGATACTTTTGAGTATCACACTGCTCTAGTGTTTTATGTTGAAGGCTACTCTTTGCACAATGAATACCTCCATTGAAAAAAGCATTTAGTCTAGGACAAGGCTTAATCCATGTCTGTGAAACCGGTCCCAATATGATACAGACAAGTCTAGATGTAGAGTCAAGTCTCAGGCAGAAGACAACATGTACTTCATCTCTTCAGAATCCCCATGTATTCAAATATATGTTTCCATTAAAAGCATTTGGGTGCAGTTCAATACAGTGCTGATAATTAACACCAGGGCCTTAGAATGCATTAGCAAATTAAAGAAAACAGTTAATCACTCAACATAGTTTGCAATTTTTTGGGAAAATACAAAGGTGTGTAGGAAACTGCATTTATTTCCACTGTTAACACAAACACATTTTCATAAAATAAAAATAAAATATCAATGGCTTTGCTCACACTTGAAATGTAAAATGCATCTAAAGAAAAACAGCTGTAATGAATGAATGAACACTAAAGCCACAACATGTGCCAGTACCAACACACGGTCTCTGACAACACACTGTCTACGACTATATATATATATATATATATATATATATATATATAGAGAGAGAGAGAGAGAGAGAGAGAGAGAGAGTCTATCAGGTCTTCTTCAAAGTTCTCATGAGTCTGTTTTATCTGCCCCAATGACTCCCACGCCTCGTTTACAGCCCGTGTGTCTTATCTCCCAGAATAACGGGTGACATGTATCAAAAATCACCTGGTGGCTAAAAATGAATTTGTCAGACCCATGCTCTGGAAGCATTATTTTCTGCCAGTTATTCCACAGTTCTGGAGCTGTCTTGTGTTCCCCTCCTCCCCCACAGCCCTTAGACAGCACTCAGCTTATGCAAATTGTCACTTCTTTTATGCTCAATACTCGTCCTCAAAATTGAATGAGACCTTAACACCCCCCCCCCCCCCACCCCCACACACACACACACACACACACACACACACAGACACACACACATACATATTCAATTATTTTTCAAAGGTTTGTAATGGAATGATATAGTGTGAGTTATAGTGTGAGGGTAATGGATGGATGGATGGATAGATGGATGGATGGATGGTTGAATGATGGATGGTTGGATGAATGAATGGATGGGTGGATGGACGGATGGATGGATGGATGGTTGGGGGAAGGATCATTTTAGGCGCGTGTGGGGAATAGGTGTGGATTTTATTTTAATGTGTGTGAAGATCCCTGTGTTCCCATGCTCTGGGCGGGGTTTGAGGGGTATGGGCGGAGGAGAGAGGGAGGGGGGAGATCATGTGATGGGTGGGGAGGGGGGTACAGGGCAGAGTATGGTGCCCAGCTGCATGGTGCCTGTGCTGTAGAGGGGGAAACTGTGAGACTCCTCTCAAAACCTCTGACAGTCTGTTCTTTTCAGCAGCACATAACTGGGGCCACAAGCCTGCTGCCATAACAACACGACAGCCCCTCTGTCATAGTAACGCCAGACTCACCAAAGAACAAGGCTGTCCCAGCCAGCGTGCCGGGGACATTGCCATGGAAATGTCCCAGGCAACAGGGGGAGCGGGTGCGGGGCGGCAGTGACAACCGTGAATGAAGAAGTAGGGAGACTTAGTCTAGACACCCTGGTGAACTTGAACCTGACTGTCAGTCTGTAAGGCGGGTGGGTGAAATGAAATATACATGTTGGAAATGTTCCCACGTTTACTGTGTTAAATACAATTACAATTTCAACTTAATTTTGACAAATATCTTACATTTTATTATTAAAGTTAAGTAATCTCAGGTTTCAGGTTGTGAAGAAAATCATTTTTGACTCCTCGATCTTCAATTTAGTCCTTAACTATAAAGTCGTTGATTTCTGTAAATTCATCTCTTGTTTGTGATCAGCGCTGGGCTATAATCTGACTTCAACAATACCATCTCTGCTAGTGTTTACCAATTACAAATGTTTTTTAAAATCCAAAATCTAAATATATCTTACATAAACAATTATATGTTTCAGTGTGAATTATTTTGAGAATACATGCTACCATTATGGCAATTTTGGCAGCTTTGGAGACATAATATACAGTGGGAATGTTTTTGAGGACTTAAATTGAGTTAAGAAAGCTGTAGCCTAGAAACAAGACAAATCTGTGAGCTCATGTTTCATTTGCTCTGGTGAGATATGTCTAGCCACCCTTCCATTCAGACATATTTTAACTTGGCTGGGAATTGACACGTATATCTAATATGTTGCAGGTTTTTTATAATAACTGTACAGAACCGTAAAGAACCAATTATCCAATTGTGTCCAGACATTTTGTTCTGTGTTCAAGTTGTCCAGACTGATTCTGGCAGCGGGGAAGACTCAGAACCAGGTGGAGAGATTATATCTCACACTGGCCTGGGAATGTCTCGGGATCCCCCAGTCAGAGCTTGCTGATGTTGCTCGGGAAAGGGAAGTTTGGGGTCCCTTGCTGGAGCTGCTGCCCCCGCGACCCGACTCCGGATAAGCGGGAGAGGCAGCGAAGTCAAACTGAAGCTCGAGAGATCAGGATAGTCTCACAAGGCTAGGCTGTGTAAGGCTGGACCGACTATGAAAACAAAGAATAGAGAATCTCAGACTACAACACATGCAGAGGTGTGATGTCATTCCCTGCTCTGGAACGCAATTACTCAACTATACCTTACAAAACAGTTGTTTGCTATTAATGTTTAAAAACATTTTATAGGACCTTTAACTACAAAAATAATATTACAGTTATGTGACGAGGTGTGCTATGAAGTTGTTTTTGGATTTGCATATGCATGTAACCTGACTTGTAGTTTCATTTGGTAAGTTTTATAGTGGATGGAATAATTATATAGGCTATCTATGATGTGCTAACAGTTCTGTCCTTGGGTGATTACTTTGGTGCTTACACATTACTGTAAGTAATAGCCACAAGCAGTATAAGGTGCTGATGTCCTGGGTCAATATGACTTTATAGATAGATTTGAAGCACATAATATTTCTGATAGCCTACCTACTTATGGAGAAGATACTGGAACTTGTCCCTCAAACTTTGTTGCGGATGATACAGTGAACACTAATCTGCTATAACATGAGCAGCAAAATGGAGCTGGAAATGTTGCGTAGTTATTCCACAACTGTCTTGCAGTAGCCTATACATGTTCTCATTATCAAACTGGATCCAAATAAGATCTCCCTATATCCACAAGATGGCTTCATGGTTGTTTTTCCTCTATGCAACCTTAAAGCCTGTGAATAGTGGCTAGACCATGTCAGGGGGCTTAGATTCTCAAACACTCATCCATGGGAATAAACTACAAGGGACAAGTCCTCTGTCATTGTTACAAAGCTGAGAACAAGCCATTGCAGGATAATCGCATTTATCCCCAGATTAAGAGTGGATCACAGCTGAGGTATCCCTGTGGGTGAATAAGAATGTAAAACGGCAAGTTCTGTTCTTTACTGATAATAAAAACCAAAACAAATGAGCTCTTCATCCATACTGGCTCCCTAGTATTTGAGTATTTCAACCAATTAAGGCATATCAAAAGGGAATAACTGTCATTTTCTTTCATGGGGGTTTTGTCTCGTTATACCATGGCTCTTGTTGTTTTAGATATAGAGATGTGAAATCATTGGATTGTATACCTCTCTCTTCTTTTTGATTTTTTTGTCATAATCAATAAAACAAACAAACAAACAAACAAACAAACAAACAAACACATAAAATGTGTGCCATTTTCTACCGTACCGTACAAGCGGACCTGTTCAAATAATTAATAATTTTCAACCTAAAGTTGACATAAGCCTGACCATAACTGCAGATCCCTTTGCTCTGAGAGACTCACCCGTTCCCTGCCATTTCCAAAACAAAGTTCAAACTTCAGTTTTTCAGTTGCAGTTTTCAAATGGGCCAAACAATAGCATAGCCATACCAGCACAGAAACCAAGGATACTTCTCTGGCTGTTATTTATAATCCTAATGTGCATATTTATATTGAACAAACACATAGAATGCATTCACACTTTGACATACGAGAGACAAAGACAAAGGATCAACTTTTCTGGGAGACAACTTGTGGCTGTGAAGCTCATGCAAGCATCTGCCACTTCCAACCTCATGCAGGGTCTACTCAAGCACACCCCCACATATACAGTGTTGGGGAGGACAGGGGTAGACCTCTGTCAAGTGTGCCATTCACAAAGAAGCCTTTGTGCACTAAAGCCAGGATCAGAATGATAATGTAGTCTGTTTACCAGGAGGTACAGCAGTGCACAGATCCAACCAACAGGGCAACATGTGCTGGCCTGTTTATTCAATTTGGTCTCTAGAAGTGCACACAAAGATGTGAGTCTAACCACTCTTGAACATCTATATAGGAAAACTATAAATGTAAACAATTGGTCTTCTGAGTACATTCTTCATTATAACACTATTTCGGTCTATATGTGAATCCAAAAAATTTATGGAATGTATGGATTATATATGGAATGTATGAATGTATGTATTAAAATTAAAGGACAAACATATTTATCTCCAATATGCATATTAATGTATAATAAAAAAAAAAAAAAAAAAAAAAATAATAATAATAAGTTATTAGTATTCGTATTATTAGTGTTAGTATTAGTATTATTATTCATATTTAGTTGATGTAGTAGTAGTAGTAATAGTAGTAGTAGTATAATCACAATAATCATAATAAAAAATAGCCAAATAATGTATTTCAATTTGAAGATTGAGTCAGGTAAACTAAAAATGTAAAATTAAATTAATGCATTGAATGTTATTAGCCACTATATAATTAATTATATTTTAATCTATATGTAAAATATGTAACATATTATACAATATATATTGTATTGTGTGATTCTGAACATGTCTCTAAGTCTATTGGAAACTTACATTATGAAAACATATCTAATTTATAGTATAATTTTATTTGTATTTTTATGATGTTTGCTTCAGATGACAGAAAGACATCTGCTTTGCAGGCTTTGAGAATATGCAAATTAGTCCCCGGTTCATCCCCACCAGAGAGGTTGGTTGTCTAATTACGGCATGGACTGGATTAAAGGCACAGTTATCCTTTAATGTATTAAGATTAGGCCGTTGTGTTTTACACAGAATGTGTGTCTTTGTTATGGTAAGGAGCTATTTATAATGTTAAAGACAAATACCGGTTATGAAGCAGCTGGGTGCAATGAGACCTCGTTTAACGGACTAAGTAAATTTCTGAGATGTTGAAATGATCTCTCTAACAGGGACATAGGTGATATAAATAATAATACGCTACTATATTCATAATTGCATTACGTAAAATGTGTTAATTATAAACGGGATTATAATATAATCAGATGCAATATTCATAGTGATGCTCAAATATAGAAATTATAAGTGTTAATTTACTTTTTCAATATAGGCTATAGTCTAGGCATCTAGTCCACGTTTTGTATTAGATTTATTTTTCAACAGATAATAAAAACATGTTGGGACATAAAAAATATTTTTATAACATGGAAATGCTAGATTGTATTATTTAATTTGTATTGGGATACAATTTAATAGTATTTTTGTTAACATTATTGGACATGCATCAAATTCAACATTTGAGGAGGAGCGTGGGCTAAACTTAATGGCTGCGCCTTTAAATGTGGTTTCTAGTTTCTATACAATTATATTAATGGTCAGAGCTTAATGGCGACCTGTGCGTTATTGTTGTTATATGTCATTTGTGTGGTCTTCATTTTGGAATAAGGCTATTATCTACTTATTACATCTGGGTTTTCATATAGCAACCAGAACAAAGCTTGCTAAATAGCAAACTATAATACTTTATGAGCTTGATTGGCTTCTTCTTTCATGTGCTATAGGCTGTACTGGTTTTAGAACTATTATGAATATAGGCAGGATAGTTTATGTGAAATATTTGTCATATTATTGCCTTATGAGACAAATTTCGATACCACTTACTATTGCCATTATTATGACGAGATAATGGTTTCTTCAATCGAATTGCATATGGACACAAATCAACATCTAATTTAAGATGAAGCCATAGGCCTATGGCACTAGCCGTGTTTGTCAAATATCAACCAGTAGAATATGAACCTCTCCCTGGTCTGGTATAGTTGACTGTATAGGATAAATTATAATGAAAGCGTGTGAATAAAGAAAAATAATTAGAGGAGTTATTTACATGGAATTTCTCACACTTCTTAAAATAAATCCCACCATGAACGAATCCTGAACGTGTCATACTTGCTTTCTTTATATGCATTTTACTGCTGGCGACTGGTGTATTTTGTCTAAATATACACGTTTAATGTCTTAGCTCTACTAAAAATAGCCTTATCTATTAGAATTGTTTCAGGTATGTTTTAATTTGGTCCATATATTTTACTTGATCTTAGGTTACAGCATAATACTGAAACCTGGAAAGTGGATCTCATTATGTGAATGTTTTTTTTCTTATATTTTATATTTATTTTGGGAGGTGATATGAAGTGAATGCGTGTAAAAGATACAGTATATTTAAACTGTAACTTAGCCTACACAAAGACAAATAACAATACAGAGATACAGATAAGTTAACAGTGCCAAATGTTCAGTTTTAACAGGGAACTATAAAGGAAACATTAAGAGGAGTGGTGCTGATTAAGGTGTAACAAACAAATGCCACACTGCCAACACAGCTATTTTAATGGCTGTGTTGGCAAGATGGCTATACCAATAGAATAACACAATATCCCATAACATCTCATTTGTATACCCTAATAGTGTTTTCGCTATGCTTTAGGGTGAATTCTGAAAAACATTGGCATAGGAGTGAGTCTAATAACATAATACCATAATACCACATACGTTTAACATACTGTACACACACGCACGCACACACACATGCGCACACACACACACACACACACACACACACACACACACACCAAACTTAAGGCAAAAAAAAAAACACCATAGGACAATTATTTACAGTATGTGATACCAGTGCCAATCTCAGGTATTAACATACTGCATGTTATTTAAATTAGATTAAAAAGGTCTGGCGTTTTAAAATCAGTTAAAAGATAAAGCAAAATCTGACTTTTATAAAATAGTTATACTCAATTTGAAACAAGGTCTCAATATGTTGAGGAACAAAAAAAAAATGGATCATATGCAGACATACCTAAATAATTTCAGGTCCATGTTGAATGATGAATTTAGCTGCTGCTGGGTTGAAGGCCATTCCTACTTTCGGTTATCTAGCTTTATGATGGTTGATTAACACTCATACAGCTAGATAACCAAAGACAGGAACAGGTTCCATCTTCTTTGCTATATTATATGATTATTCTGAGGATTCCTAGAAAAAATAAAAACATAAATGTTTCTGTAATAGCATATCTTAAAACCTAGTAAAGCGGTTGGGCCCAGTGCAGTCAAGAACAGAAGTATGTTGTCACTTTTAATTCTGCACTTTACTGTCCAAAAATCTGTTTTACTGTTCATGTTTAGAAGGATATTTAAAATGTTATTATCCTTCTTAAATAATCAGAATTTAACTAATGAAGGTAACACACCCAGATATTTAATTATGAATGAGTTAATAACTAGAATGACTAGAATTAATTTAGTTCAAGACCATGAGAAAAGCCATTTAAACATACAGTACATCATCTTGTACATTTAAAGTAGTTTCATAGCAAGGTCTAATATCGGCCTATGCAGTAAAACCTACACCCACAATAAGTTATAAGCTTTATCTCATTCATGGCATATGTGGACTGTCATGAAATTATGCCCACAGATAAAGTAATATGATCTATAAGGCTAATGACAACACAAATGGTATCATTTAATTCATTGTTTAAATAGGCTATCTTTTAAATTTGAAACTAACCAATAGAAATTAAACATTATTTGACCTTTAAGCCTATCCCACAATTACCATATTTTCCAGAAATGTTACCATATATTTTAAAATAATGCATGTGGCTTTCTTTTAATTTTTGACCACCAATTGCATATAGCCTATATGGCGTTAATAAACACATTAAAAGAAAATGCCACACATGATTGCCCAAAGAATACTGGCTGATGTAAATCTTCCCCCAGGATGGTAGGTTAAATACAGGTTAAAATAGTCTATAGGCTATAGACACCTGCCATGTCTTAACTTGAATCCAAAAGACCCTTACTTTGCACTGAGAGGAATGCATGCCTCGCATCCACGGATGCAAGACGATCCACGTGCGATAAGAAAAGCAGGGCCAGGCGGTTTAGGCTATAGATAACATTTGAGTTGACACCTAGTTTTGTCTAGCGGTAGCTATGTCGAACAGGTAGCATCTTGATCAAGTCGATAATATCCACATCGAAGCCATCAATTTACTGTAGACAAGCTATAAGGTAATATAGCCTATAGATGCTCACATCACTGTGTTCGGAATTATCGTTAATATCCGCAGTCCTAGGATATTATTGTTTTCCAGTCATATGAACCAGGACGTGGAATTATAATACAAATAAGCCATTTTGTATATTTGTATATTTTCTTGTTCATTCTTCGGTTCTTCTACGTCTTGTGTATCCATTTGTGTCTTGTCTGCGTGTCGTCTCCTCTCGCTCCTTACTAGACTGTCCATACAGGCAGGCTTTTTTTTCTAAACGCTTCCACCTCTGACAGATCTCGACGTCACTTCAGCAGCAAACTGCTGGATAGCCAATCACAAATTCTCAGCCATGTGCTGGTTGGTTTCTGATGCCACCGACCACACATTTAATTTGAAAGCATAGTAGCCTACAACCACGGCGCCTATAATGAGCCATTAAATAATCTGACTCATGATCTCGATAAACTATGGTATGTGTGTGTGTGAGCGTGTGTGTGCGTGCGTGATGAATAAATCCCTCAGAATTGAAAGTGATCATTGCAGATTGTAGACCTGCTAAAAGACCATAAAACGCTCGAAATATATGTTTTGTTTTATAAAAAGCGATAGAAGACCAATTTTAGGTTGTCTGTCGTCGACCTCCAGAAAACCTAAAGTTATGCGCACTAGTGCGTGCCTCACCTCCTTAACTGAATAATATCTGCCATATAAAAGGCAAATTTGAAATGAAATAGTTTGCAAATTGCGGCTCAGTTAGTTTGTTAAATAATGACATAATGAAAGTCTGGCTACTGTTGCCTATATATATTTATTATTTTCTTCTTCTAAGTTTTGGAATTCAACAATACTTAATACTTAATAATGAGTGAGTTCTTCACAACGATAATATAGGCTAGTCTAATCCTTATATTTCTATGTGATAACTTCAATGAGCCCATGTTTGATCTTGCGCACATGCAGGCTTCATGATGTCATGTTAAATATATTTAACATTGGCATAAAAGCAAGCAAATAAAACAGTCTACATCATAGACCTATTTGTCTTTCAACCTTTGTCGACGCTGTGAGAAAGACGGCAGGCAGGCAAGGAATTATTTTGTTAAAAATACTAATTAGTCTAGCAGTCATATATGCATAACATAAAACAGGCTACAGGCTGGCATGCATGGCATTTGCCTATCAACATATCTTATTTCTGAGAGGCGTATAACATTTTAGGCCTATCTTGAACAATTCTAGCCTAAACGTGCATCTCAAACAAGATGTAGCAGCAGCAAATTGACTAATAACCAATAGGCAGAACGATGGCCAGAGTTTATTAAAGCTACATCGGCTATTTAGAACTACAGCAGGCCTAAGATCCATGTAGTGCTAACGCCACCCATTTGGATGGGCGGTTGGTATCTCTTAATATTTTAGGAATGTGGAAGCCCACAATGTTGTGAATCATGATGAAATGCATAATCTGCATGCAACCGTCTTGTTTTTCCTGATAAATAAAATCGTGGAATGCCATTTTTGATGGAAAAGTGGAAGAGAATGAGCGTTCATTTGTGATTAAGTAGCATGTTAATGGAAACAGTTCCCCATGCAGGAGAGATGTTACACTCAAATATGATTGTATTCTTATATATTGAACGTGTGAATAACATAAGCATGGGTTATAGCTGGTTAAATAGCCTAATTAATAAAAACAAATACTGAATTTGAGCTGAATTTAAAATAAATAAATACATAAATAAATAATCTAATAGTTTACATGACACCTGTCTCAATCTATGCATTTGAACTAGCTCAACCTGAAATAAATCAAGGAGCAGTATCAGTAAATGATGGGACAAATTCACAGATCCAAATTCAGATAACAGCGCATTAGCACCACATAGTGTTGTGGAAGACCTATGTATTATGACCATATAAGACCATGCAAACACAACAATATGCCAAAAGTGAAGGATTTATTACTTTAATATTTTAGGTTTAAAAAAAAAAGTGCTCTGTAAAAACAAGTGGTTTACTTATTTATAAAACTTTACAGTATAAACACACACACAGTATAAACACACACACAGTTAAAAAGTAAGAAGAAAAAATAAAGGACATATTGGAGGGCATAAAAGATGAAACGACATCAATTAAGGCGTTGTTTGAGATTAGGGGTCCGATGCTGAGGCTGGATCGAGGGGAGTCTGGACGTGGACCCGCTCCACGGGCCCACCGCCACTTGCACCACGCGGTTGGCGGGAATCTCCGCTGCTGCCTGAAGATGCAGCTCCTCCATGACCGAGGGCTCCTCTGTGGGCAGAGAGGAGCGTCTCCAGGTAGAGGGCAGAGGCGTGTTCACCAGCCCCCTCATGTCCTCCCTGGACCTGGGGAGCTTCTCCAGCTGCCCTGCCCCTCGAACGGCCGGGTTGTCCCCCTCAGCAGCCAGCCCTGGCAGACAGCATGCGTCAGAGAGACTATGTAAGAACTGCCATCATCGGAACACTGGGCTTTAAACAACCTTCAAAAGTGTGTGTGTGTGTGTGTGTGTGTGTGAGATTGTGTACACAGTTTATCCTAAATCCAAGGCTGTCCATTAGGACATGAATTGGAACAAGAAGAAAGATCATTTCCACTACCATGTGACCCCGACGTCCTATCCAGAAAGAGTGAGATGAACGACGGGGTTACCTTTGCCGTGCTCTTTGGCCTGGGCCGCCGGCCCACACAGCTCCCTGAGTTTGCTGCTCAGCTCTACATTGGCAGCCTTATAGTGGTTCAGCTCCTTGCTGAGGTTGTGGATCCAGCCCTCATACTGCCTCTGCCGTCCTGCCAGCCCCTCGTCCATTTGCTCTGTGTGGAGGCAGGGACACAGCGGGGGGCTTTGATACGCGTCCTCCGAGCCTCGACGCACCGGGGCGTAACATAGCAACAAAACACACACACAGGCACACTACCCACCTCGACACTGTTGCAGCAGCAGCTGCACGCTCCTCTCGTGCTCCTTCTGCTGCTGGGTGAGCCGGCGGTCCGTGTCCAGTTGGGTGCGGTCCAGGGCGCTCTCCAGCCACTGCACCAGCCTCTGCTGCTCCTCCAGGCGCATCTCCAGCTCGGCCAGGGCCAACTGCAGCTTTCGCTCTTCCTCGCGGAGACACACCACCTACACACGCACACATATATACACTCACTTAAGGTGCTCACTGGAGATATTCACCGTATTAACACTAACACTTGTCATAGTGTAGTGTTGTTGTAATGTGTGGTCTGCACCACATTGTGTGTGTAGATTATATTTTCAGCACCAACAATGGAAGAACGGTAAAAGGAGATATTTGGTGAATTTTACCCAAAGTGCATTAGTTGACTATACCTTTAACTGACCATTAATGTTGTATATTTGGGACATCTCTCCTCTATATATTAACAAGCGCAATTTCTCTAGCACTTGTACTTGACATGAAAATGAAGAGAAAAGTCAGAAAAAAAAAACATTTTATTCTGCCCGAAGCTGTACCCATTTACCCAGGGGATCCCCTCATCTCACAAGGCACAGACCTTATCAAAGTACTTGCACAGCAACGCTCTGGTCTCTGAGGCAGACAGGTAGCTCAGTTTGGCCATGAGGTTCATCTCCCACTGGGAGAGCATACTGGCAGAAGCCCTCAGTTGCCTCTGCCTCTGAGTGATGGCCTCGTTCTTGTACTCGATAGCAGCGTCTAAAGCCTCAATGGCCTCATCCAGCTGGAACAGGGTTCGCTCCTCCTGGGGAGGCAGCAGAACAGGAGATGGTGGTGTTAGCAGCGACATACAGGGTTTCCCGCAGGCAGCTCTGCAGGGGAATGTATTCTCTAAATCTCCTCAATCCTTCCAGCCACTCAAAGTGCTGTGTAGTGCAGCCTCACATTCACCCATTCACACACACACACACACATTCATACACCGATGGTGATGGCTGCCATTCAAGAAAACCATCTAACCACCGGGAGCAGTTAGGGTTAGTTGTCTTGCTCAGGGACACCTCGACACTTGGATAGGAGTTAGCGGTGTTTGAACCAGTGACTTCTGGATCACCCGTCAGCCCGCTCCCTATCCACTGCTCCACTGACGCCCATACCATAAACCGGTGTAACTATTCTGTGATTAAAGACTTTTGTTTTAAAACAACTAAAACATTATGCTACAGTATTCTGTCTGCCTGGATTACATTCAGGATCTGGCACAGTGTTTTGTCTTCCATGTGACATTATTATTCATGCCACGACTGGAGAGTGAATCACTGTGTTCGTGTGTGCATCAGTAAAGCAGCCTGCTGTGCTGCCAGTTTACAGCCTCGCGAGACCATCCTGATCTCACCAGCTTTAGTTTAATTTTGCAGTGAGAATCAGTCTGGAAAGCCTGGGAATCATTTTGAATGTGTCCGAGTAGCAACTGAACTTTCCAATCAGCGTTGTGTTTATAGCTATGCGGGCGTGGTTAAGGTGTGCCAGATGGTTCATCCAATCAACTGCCAAGTATTTCTTTTGAGAGTACCCGTCATTCACAAACAGTTTCAATGTCGGCTCTCCAAATGGACTTGTGACAACCCCCACCCACCCACCAGTGTCTTACCTCAGGTGAGAGCAGGTTGCCCTGCCTCAGCTTATCGTCCAGCTCCACCCGCTGCTTCAGCAGCGTGTCCTTCTCCTGCCGCAGGTTGGAGATCTCCTGGCGGATCTGCTGGGAGTCCTGGGCGCTGCTGCTGCGCAGGAGGCCATTCCTCTCACTCAGCTCCCGCTCGAGAGATTCGATGCGCCCCGACAGGGTGACCAGGTCCTTGCTGAGGGCCTGCGGCAGCAGCCGGGGTTACATGACGGCACTCGCTGGATAAAACGAACTTCAGTGTGGTTGCCTGTTACCTGGCTGGAGCGCATTCTCTTTGTCTCCAGCCCACTGCGTTCCTGCAGGAGAGCCTCCTTCTTAGCAAGGATCATCTCTCGTTTGGTGAGCTCCCCCTCCAGGTCCTCCAGCTCTCTCCTCTGTTCCAGGACACTCTCCATCTCCTCATCCAGCCAGCGCTTCTGCTCCTCAATCTTCTGCTCGCGTGCGCACACACACGCACACACACACACACACCTTTGTGAACTCTCATGGAATGTCAATATCTTTCTGACCTTGCAGACCATTCTCGAGAGCGTTTGCAAAATTCGAGCTCAAATCAAAACGATATTCTTCCACACCCTCCGCCCCACACATCAAAACACACTGTGAAGCAGGGGCAGGATGGTCTAGTGGTCTGGGTGTTGGACTTCCCAGCCAGAAGTTTGTGGGTTCAAACCCTGGTGCTGGCCTACCTGTATGCATCCTTGAGCAAGATGCCTAACCCCTAAATGCTCCCAGTGGTTGGTTGCACCTTGCATGGCAGCAATCACTGTTGGTGTATGAATATGTGTGTGACTGGGTGAATGTCAGGCAAAATACTGTTAAGTGCTCTGGATAAAAGCGCTATATAAATACACCCATTTACCATTGGAAGCAAAGCATAGTACTATGGATTTGCTGATGTCAGCAGTGTTTGCCACTTTGTTTACGCTCCTATTTACGGAGCCAGGGCTGTCTAGGAGTATCAGATCATCTTTTCAACACGCACAGAGAACGGTAAGGTAGGGAAATGCGAGGTGATATTTGATGAGTTTGACAAAATGTGTATTGACTATATACCTTTTAAAGCTGTATTACCGGTACTGGAATTCTGGCTAAGGGGGGGGGCATGGGGCAGATTCATGTAACACCATGTACAGTTACATTTCACTGAGACCCCAGAGTATATATAAACAATACATTAAAGTACATTAAATACCATACTAAATGTGCACACGACCCCCTGCTGTTGAGCTTGAGAACGTGCAGCTAAGCCCCCCCGACCCACCTGTTGCTCCTCCAGGGACGCCACCGAGCCATTGCTGCCGCTTCGTCTCTGCCTCTGGAAGGCGGCGATCTCCTCTATCTTGATCCTCAGGATTTTCTGCTGCTGCTCGTTCTTGATCTCCAGCTCCTGCACAGGGACACAAGGGCCCTCATGTATGAAACGTGCGTATGGCAGAAGTCTGTGCGTACGATCGTTTCCATGCAAAGGTCGGCATTTATCAATGTGGACCGATTGGGACGTGAGCGGTGGCAACGACCAAATCTCACGTCAGGTCTCAACTCGTGTACGCAGGGATTTTGAGTCATCTTACTTGCGGTGCAGCATAGTGGAGGTGGCGGAGAATTATCTGTGAGCTGTTTATAGACCGTATTCTGCTTCTGACATGCATTTAAGAGTAGATATTCATTTAAATGAATGACGGCAAAATATTATATTTCGTAACACCAGTGGGAGGAAGCCTATAGCCTGCATGCCAGAGAAAGCAACAACATGTTGGCCTGTTCTGCATAACGCAGGTTAAAAGGGTGTCATTATTTGATGATCCGATTGGACGATAACAATCTAGATTGCCAAGACAGCCGTAGCCTGCTCAGCCGCTTTTCAGGTTCTCTTAGTATGACAACGGGTATCACTCCTTCGTCAGTGGCACACATCTTAACTTTTCCACAGACAATGCAAGCACATAACGCTGGGCGTTATAATAAATAATATAGTATAATATGTATATATATAATTATATATATAATTATAGTTTAATATACGGTTGTCGGATGTCGACAAGCAGTAGCGCTAGTACTTCAATACACTCAGCGCTATTATTGTTTATCGCAATAAAAATACTGACGATAATCGTATCGTGGTGAATGTATGAATATTTTCACAAGCGACTTGACAAAAGCTGTCTAGCTTACTTGTACAGTCCAATTGTATTGATAAATACTAACGTATTTACAGTGTTGGGCAGTAGCGTCGCTACAAGTAGCGACACTACTAGTTAAACTACATTTATGAGTAGCGTCACGGTAGCGGCGCTGTTTTCTGAATCAAATAGCTTTTCAGTAGCGAAGCTACTAATTGATCGAGTAGTGCGGTAGCGTCCACAGAAGCTACATTTTCCCAAGCATTTCGGAATCTGCAGCTCAAGCTTAAGTCTGATAC
>JAODUK010010059.1:0-29934 GCA_027564635.1 Typhlichthys eigenmanni | reverse complement strand
CATATCCTTGGTTTTTAAAACATTTAATTCTAAAAAGGATGTGTCACACCATGACAAAAAATCATCCAGAATTGGTCAATGGGCCCATTCCTCATTCCGTAGCAGGCTTACTATCACAGAGTCATCAGCAAATTTTATGGTATGTCGGTCATTGTAAAAGCTACGGACTGTAAAATGAACAAGGAAGCCCTAGAGTCAAGGGATTAGCACCTGGACAAGGAATCCCAAATGTACAAAATAGTAAAGAATAAGAGAAGGAACACAATTTCTCCCTTGTATCCTCTTCTAGAAAACGAAAAGATGCTTGCAGCATATACAGTATAACACTGTCTTCTAAAGAGCTCAATGATGAGGCAAATACTATGAAATGCAAATGAGCGGGCATATAATGAGTAGTTACTAAGCAACAGACAGACTGCTCTTACCTAATTTAGCGTCAGTGCCCTCGTTCTATTCACCCACGTCATTGTGTACCCAGAGACAAACAAGAATATGGTCATTACAATTTTTAGCAGTGATGTTTCTTAGGTTGCTACTGTATGGCTGAATCTATAGTCAAACTTTAGAAAAAATGTAACTATGGTACTTCCTAATTTACCTAAGAGTAATCCTAACCTTAATGCTATGATTACTTATTATGAACTATGAATGAACAAATATAATGAATACTTTAAATTAATCATAAAGACAATTGCTTTAACTGGCACAATATTAATGAACCATAATTTATTCTGTAGTGACTTTGTACGTAATTGGTGTTTTAGATCAAGTCAAACATGATTATTTCTATGATTATATGATCTTAATGCATTTTAAACCATGAATGTGAGGTGGAGATTCTCTGCTGGTAGCAGCTGCAGGCAATTCAGCATTCATCATGTGTCTGTCTGTCTATTTGTCTGTCTGTCTGCAGATCTGTAGCCTGATGAGGGGGGGCATTGCAGAGAGAGGAGGCGTCCGTGTCGGTCATCGGATCATCGAGATCAACAGCCAGAGCGTTGTGGCCACGCCTCACGAGAAGATTGTACAAATACTGTCCAACGCCATGGGAGAGGTATACATTTTGTATTATTCCCCATTACACATGCTGCAGAATAGAATTGTCTTACGTTTGTCTTAACTTGACACTTTAAGCTATTGGTCTATTGGCTATTTAAGTATCTTTAAGATATTGGTGTACTGGCTATTTAAGTCTCTTTAAACTATTGGTCTATTGGCTATTTAGGTATCTTTAAACTATTGGTCTATTGGCTATTTAAGTCTCTTTAAACTATTGGTCTATTGGCTATTTAGGTATCTTTAAACTATTGGTCTATTGGCTATTTAAGTATTTTTAAGATATTGGCTATTTAAGTCTCAGACAGACATTTGAGAGATGCAACCACATGACCAGTATTTATGTTATTATAGTTATTTATTTGTCCATTCTGTGAAATATCTTAAATCTGTAATTCATGCTGAACGTTTCAGCTGTACACTGGTATTTGTTTCTATAGATCCACATGAAGACCATGCCTGCAGCTATGTATCGCCTGCTGACAGCACAGGAACAACCTGTCTATATCTGACCCAACACACACCCTTCACAGTCCATTCAGATCATACATCAATATATTTATTAGTTGTTTACCATATTAACTTTTAATTTTTCTGTATCTTGTTTGATATCAGTTATTTCAATTTCCTCAGCAGGAATTTGCCTTAATCTGTAACTATCTGCCATATCAACACGTAGAGCTATGACAAAGCAGATTATTCCACTAGGCGGTGATATAATTTATGTAACCAAAGATAATTGTGGATTTATTATGCATATTTCAGTGGCAAAACAATACCTTTGGTTTGAATGTATACTCCTTGATGCGTTCAGAATTGCCCTTGAGGTTGAAACCAGGATTGCGAAAATGCTATTGTTTTGATTTGAAACTCAAGAGACTGCATGCCGCTCCAGTGGTCGGTCAGTAGCTAAAACATCTCTCTACTCTCCTTAAAGAGCCATAGGCATGTACCAGCGGTGAGTGTCTGTCCCTACAGCCAGGGCTGGGGATATTAACACAATCAAGGAGTTTATTTCCATGGTCATATGAACTGAATGTACTTAACTAATGGACCTAGATGTTTTGATCCCAAATAGTACATTTGTAAATAGACTCAAGTGGTATAGCAGTGGGAATGCATGTAAAAACCTGCTGAATAAATTGGCCAACAATGAACCAAGGAAGTGTTCCATATGAACTGGCTCTTTTGCTTTACATGTTAAGGCGCAATTCACATCAGTATTAGAACTGTAGGTTGTTGATAAAGAACTTGTGTGACCCTAATAGTTTGAAAGAGATTATCGACGTAACAAACATTGTAGCCCATTTCACGCCCTTTTTAAAAATGTCCTAGAAAATTTAACTGAAAGTAAGTTTGATATCCTATAACTTATCAAAGCATGTAATTAGCATCTATGGTATTTTTAAGTTTTAATGTGACATTTTATAAACTCAATAGCCAGTAACCCAAAAACTGATGTAATCAATTAAAAAAAAAAGTTTATTTATTGTAATATCAGACCATCCCCAGAAGTTTAAGGAATGTTTTGTTTTGAGTCAGGAAGATCACACACACAAAACCAGTCATACACTAGCACAGCATATGTTGGAGCATAACAGTTGACATGATTGTCATCGGTACATGTCCCCTGCTCCATCTTGTACAAAAACAATGGACTGAATATACTGTATATGACAAAAATATATATCCAATAAAAATGTGATTGTCTTCAGTTGTAAGCAGGTGATAAGGATACATGACAAAATATTATAAACACCTGGCTAATATCATTGGTGCAGCTTTTACAGAATCCACACCATTATTGAAATTAATGCTTTTAGTCTTTTACCATGTCAGTAAATATAAAATGCATAGTCTGAAGTTAAAAAACATTGAGTAACAATTCTGTACATTTAGGAATTTACTGAGCCAGAACATTCTATACTACCAATGTATCTTTACTACATGATTAAGCAGGTGTTCCTAATACTTTGTACAGCTGTTTCATGTTACCATCACCTCTTTGAGAGCCCGCTTGCATTCTGCTGACAAGTTCCTCTGAACTGACATCAGAGCAGAAAGGCACTTCTTAATGCTTGATTCACAGCTGACAGGACACACGCAATCATAGTCACACACACACATATATATGCACACATACATATGCATACACACAGGCGCCCATTGCGGAATGTTCAGGCATACAATATATCAGAGGATTTTTCAAGACAGTTATACAAAGTAACCAAACGTTTGATCGGCCTCTTTTTTTCTTTGTTTGCTGCTGAATATCCGTACCACACTACACTCACAATGTTTGTACTGCTCTGTTCACAGCGCTAACATGATACTGGCAGGGATTATGTGGTTAGTACACTGGTAATGCATAATACAGAACTGTTGAGTAATCACATGGTCCATTGTGGGGTTCGTAATGGGTACAGCAAAATACAGCAGTGTATCATATTGTTAAAAACAAAAACACACCTCTTAAGAACAAGTGTGTGTAATGAAGACTGTACACAGAAAATTGACCATGCTTCTTTGAATGCTACCGCGCTGGTCTGTGGACGTGATAAACTATTATATTATGTGCCATTTATAACAACAAATGTTCCAGTGTTGGACACATAACTTACATGAATACATCTGGCACACTTTCAGCATTGTAATGATTAATTAACAAAAAAAAAAACAGGTTTACACAAATATAGACACTGCCAAAATGAAAGTCGGTTACTTAAGGAACAGGACATGGCCTCTTGCTGTGACCGTATGTGGGGTAACAAGGTCTGACAGACACTGGCCATATATGCTGAGTGGGGGGAGGGGCCTACAGCTCTGTGTCCTTGTATTTCTTGGGGTTGTAGTAGCCTCGTTTGCTTTGGTCAGCCAGCTGCCTGCGGTAGCTCTCGTCATCCATGTCGTAGGATGTTCTGGGCGCCTGGGGTTCAGGGTTGGAGCTGGAGCTGAGCGGAAATGAACATGCATACAAACATTATCATTCAATCTCTCCCGGAAAGTTCTTAAATGTGAGCTCTAACGGGTACTGGGGGCCAAAATCTGAATTCTAATAAGGTTTTACACATTAAATAATGCATACGGAAAATATCTCATTTAAATGCTGGTACCCTATTGGCTGTGGACGGTTGAGGTTAGGTTTCGACGACGTAGGTTTCACCGGGACAGCATAGATGTCTGGATGTTTCTGTGCAATTTCCAGCTGTCCAGAGTGAAGTCAAGAGGTACCAATGTTAAAACACAATGTACAATGCACCACACACACACACACACAGACATATTTGGTAATAAATAGCAGTAAAGGCAAACTCATCCAGTACTTGCTTGTACTATTACAGTTAGGTTACACACCCGTGCGTTTTCAGCCTCCTGCAGCTCCTGCATCCTCTGAGTTCGGGCCAGGTACTCCATATCCTGAAATGCCTTAATCTGGGTGAGAAAGACAAATGTCCTTTCATGACCAGGGACTCCAATAAGACATGAGAAGACATTAAACAATGATATAAAAATGGATAGGAAAGGAATGACATGTTCACTGATAACCATGTCCACATACAACAATGTTTTAGTCAAAAAGGGACTGGTTGTGATTCACGTTCCAGCATTACGATGGAGGAACTGTACAGACATTGGAACAAGTACACTTAGTTTGTAGCATACAGATATGTTACCTGTTCACCCAATTTCTATGTGTGGAAAAAGGCATGCAAGCAAGGGGAAAAAGAAGAAATTACCAAAAAAGGCACGTTTACTAGATGGACAATAGAAATAGTGTCACAGCTGTAATAGCACTTTTAATAAGAATGAGGGAGAGACTGCTATTATACTGTATTTTAAACCAAAATAAACTAATTAAAGTAGGTAGCTTTTGCAGGCTGAATGAAAGGCCTTTTCTACCCACGCTGTCATCCATACATAGCTACCTTTCCCTTGAAGGAGTAGTTGGCTGGGTCATCCTCGGGTGCTGGTGGAAACATATCCTCTGGGGGCAGAGGTAGCGTCTGAAGCTGGGGCTGGGGCTGGCTGGGCCGCGTGCTGAAGCTGGGCTTTTGGGCCACGGGGGGTGGGAGGGGCTTGCTGGCCACGGGGGGCTCACTGCTGGCGGTACTAGTGGAATAGGAGTCATAGCCTCTGGACGGGTCGCTGCGCGGCTGGGAGCGCGCCTGACACACACATACACACACACATCACTGGTGTTAGACTTTAACTATATGGGCGGAGAGGTGCGCTTCTTGCTCCCGTATAGCGCTGAGCTGCTGGGAGCTGTGTGTCCGCACTACCCTGAATGTCCCATTATGCTGGAGGGTTCAACACGCAACACCGCCATTCACAGAATGCTATGGTTTACCTAAGGTTTAGCACTCTGAAGCATGTCAGTTACTGTTGACAACTGTAGAAATAGTTAGGAACCACACCAGGACACCATTACTTTCAATGTCCGTCAATAAGTTCAGGTTGAAGAACGCAAAGAGAGAAAGCCATCTGAGATTATGGAAAATGAACTCACAAAAAAAGACAATGAGACAAACGAGAACTAAAAGATGACGATGGGCTATTAAGTGGAGGGGCATGGTCTCACCTTTGGGGGTTCAGGGACAAAAGAAGGGGGAGGACTGGGGTCTCTATTAAGCACCTCTCTGCTCCCTGACCTCTTCATACGTGCCCGGGGTTCAGGGTGGTGCTTCTACACACGTTAGATGATGACACACAACACAGGATGGAACACAAACCAAAGCAAAAACTGAGAACAAATAAATAAATAAATAAATAAATGAGGTAAAAATGGTTAAAAGAACATTGAGCCATTAGTAAGTAATAATGGATAAAGACACAATAATGGGTCATGGTATAAACGGGACTACATAAACTATGAGCAATTTAAAACATCCAAGTGGAGCTCAGTTAATTTCCTATTAGAACAGTCTGCTCTTGACTGTATTGGTAAATAAAAGACGGGCCCAAGATTTTACTAGTTGAATAGTCTATGTAGTAGTAGTGCTACAGTTTACTGTTTGTATACGTTTGCTATCTTTATCGTTTTATCCTCTCTTGATTTGTTATCCCTGACCTGCTCCTTCTGAAAAACTCACGTTCCACTCCGGAATCAATGTAATGTTATGAAAGTGGAACTGTGTTTTTTTTTTAGCTATAAACAAAGTAGTAGGATTGATCTGTGATGAGACATCAATGCTGGTGTTAATATTGACAACATTCCTGTTTTTATAAAAATCTGCATTTTATGGGCTGAAAACAGAACTACAGTGTTAAAAATCACCCCAGGACCTGGCTGGTTTTCGTCGGTACGCTCATACGTCATCAAGTTCAAATGTTCACGTTATTGTTAATGGGGGGGTCCCCTCTCACCCTTCCCATCCCCTCAATCAGCTCATTGACGCATTTTTGTTTGAAAGTTGTAGTGGGTGGATTCAGGCTCAGAGCTGGGGTGCAGGTGCACTTTCATGAAGCACAATACCACAGCCCATGCTGTAGTAAGAAAACTATAAAGTTGAATAAACTTTAAATTCATTCATTTAGGGATTTATCTTGCAGCCCCACACACACTCGCACACACACGCTTTCGTTGCAAACCGCAATTGTTAAATCAGTTTGCTGTCAGCTGAGCTGGGTGGGGCTCGCGCCCACACAGCCCCGTCGTGTGTGTGTCAGGACAGTGGTGAGCCTACCTCCTCTAGCAACACGGGCTCTGATGAACGGCCAATGGCCGACACAGGCTGGGGAGGTTCGTCCACCGTCTCGTCCAGCTCGTTGTCCGTGTAAGCCCCACCCTCGTCGTCGCTGGTCAGACGGCTGTCCATGCTCAGGTAGTCGGCGCCCATGGCCGACAGGTAGGACATGCTGTCCTCCTGGAGATCTAGGTCCACTTCTCCACCATCCAGCTGGGGGTGAGGGAAGGAGATGAAATATTAACCTCTTGTTCCTGTCTGGGCTGTGGACTCAATGTTCCAGCTCGTGTACAGCCCTGGGCCAAGCTGCAGGTGTTCTAGAACACGTGCATTACTGGACATGGCAGGCTCAACAGAACTGCCAGGGGAGAGGCAGGGAGACAGACACCAAGCACATTCCTCACCAATGTGCTCAGCTCTAACACTGATGCAGTCCTAGCAGCCCTGCTAAGTGTACATGTGTACAGTGACTGACCAAGGCCTGTATTGACAAGGTTTATTTTTATTTTCCATCACTGTTGACTGCACGCTGCAGATAACCTATTCACACAGCACAAGTCCTACCTTGCTCTCACACACCCACACAGCTCTCTCCTGCTGCTCCCGGACAGTGTCCTTCACACTGCCGAACCACGAGTCATTGGCCGAGTTCAGGTCAACCGTTGCTGGAAGCGCACAAGCAGAACAACAAGCTGAGCATGACTCTTCCCCAGAACCGTAAAGAGCTTATTTTTAGACACAACAGAGTTCTCTATATGGAGGAAACATTTAGTTACGCATCAAACAACACACTGTTCTAACAAATCAGTTTAAAGGCATAGTCAGCTATCGCAAGCTAATTGTAAGCTAATACACATTTTATCAAATTCACCAAGTATCACCTTGCACATCGCTAGCTTACCGTTCTCTGTGTGCTGAAAAAATAACCTGGCACTTCTACACAGCCCTGGCTCCATAAATAGCAACATAAACAAAGTGAAGAACATCATACTACATAGCTGTAGTACTACGCTTTGCTTCACAATGCGTTTCAATGTGTGAGGCGTCGCTGCGGAGGGATATTGTTTTGATTTGAGCTGGAAGGTAGCGAGCGTTCTCGAGAATGACTGACTCTACTTTTAACTTCATGCTGTCAGCTGTACAGTCACCCTGACCGCTCATCTCAATCTACCTATCAATCTTCTCCATGAGGAGGAGCCTTTCTATCGACCTGACGCTGCTCTGTCTTTACACGCCAACGACCTACCTGTGAAGAGGTGAGAGCAGGTCTTCCTCAGTTTCACAGCCTGTTCATAGAGCTTCCTCGAGCTGCGGGACGAGCCAGACACCAGCCGGTTCCTCATGGTCTTGACGCCCTGCTTGCTGTCGGGGTTGAGGAAGATAACGATGGGGTACCACTGGGTGTAGTTGAGCGTGTCCACAGCTTTGGGGGTCACATCCAGCAGAGCATGCAGGTCCTTACGGGAGAGGAAGGGTCAGAGTAACTGTTTCATGTAACGCTGTGTTGCACTGTATTTTCTACTCTAGTGGGTCTTTGTGGTTTTACAGTATTGGTTCGCATGAAAGGAATAAAGTACTTGCAAGGAGTGACCAATATTCAGAAACATGTCACAACGGGGGTTTCTGTAACAGCCAGTCAAAGCAGTTGGCAACAGGCTAACACTGGGATGATGTGTGTCACTCGCTGCCAACGGGAATGTGTGTGCTGATTAAAACCAATACACTCAGCTACAGAAGCGAGCGAAGGAATGCGAAACTGCTGGACCCCAAAGTCCATATTTGGGCATGCTGACAATAAATTTACGAGGACAGAAAATAATATAAAGGACCATAAAGCAATCTAAAGCAATAAACAATACAATGTTATTGTAGAAGACAGCAAATGTGACACACCCTCTTGCACGGAATAAAAGTTCTAAGGGGGAATGAAATAGCATTACTAACTGTGTTTAACAAACCTGTTCAATGATCTGTCGAATGGTGTTCAGTCTCACTACTCCCGAGGACGTGTCACTTCCTGCGTCTTTGGGCTCCGTTTCTGGAAGCACAGGATACATTCAGTAATAGATATACAATTAATTTGATATACCTTACCGTACAGTACATGTATATATATATATCAAATGATCACAGGATAGCATAATTAAGATGGCATACTGGTTAAATTTAATATAGAAATACTTACTGGCAATGACAAACTCATTGGGGAGCTCGTTGGCCAGTTTTTCATTGACTGCATCGGCTATTGGCCCAAAAATAACTACGGGTCTCCGGAAACCAGCTACAACAAAACAAGACACAGTTACTGCACATGGTCACAGTCTGTCAAACAAGCAACAGTATAATCTTACTTTTAATAGTGATTATTTATTCTAGTAGCAGCAATGTGCTCTACAGGACTACATATACACATCTAGCTACACACCACAGCACTGCACCGAACTCTACATTGTTCTGAACATACTGGAGCTATTAGCTATTAGCTACTAGCTATTAGCAGACACAAGCTAAGCTATGAAACTCCGGTAATGCACCTTCACGTAAGGCCACCCTCTCGTAGGCTGGAAAACGTGTGCTGACCGGGGTGGCACTGAGGTCTTCTCGGCTCTTGCGCATATCTTTCTTTTTTGCTGCCCTTTGACCTCTCAGCCTCCAGAAATCTCCTCTGTCATTGCCAGATGCTGCCCGCTGAGCATTCTGGACGTTTGCCATTTGTTCAGCTCTATGGAGGAGAACAGCGGGAGGTTCAGATTCCTTTACACCTTTTGAGACCTGCTTTACGGTAATGCGAAAAGATGGCTTTATATTTGCATTATACATTTCATAAACTTACTTTCACATAGTTAACTAATGTTCACTGTCCTTAAAAACAAGTGGATTTGAAGAACTCTTTGTAGTCATTTTTAATTCGTTTTGATAAAGCAGTGCACTAGCGACGCACCGGAAATTACTGATGCATATTTGCGAGTGACATCGCTAACGGCCAATGGAAATGACCTCCCACAAGTCAGAGTCCTGTGTCCATCTAGCAGGGGTCTGTGTATCAGACGTTCAGCAAAGTGCTGCTTATATGACGGAAGAGGCTGGGACTACTAACCAGCAAACACGTCTGCCTTTCTATTTGACCCCACCCTCTTTCTCCTACAAACTCATCTTTCTACAGACCTGCTCTTGTTAGGAATGATCCCCTTCTCCAGCAGCTGGTTGTCTTTGTCTGTGCGGATGGCCAACCAGTTTCCCAATTTGCCATCGTACAGGGTGTCCGTCACCTTGAAGATCTGTCCCCTGGAGAAGGACAGACTCTGAGGGGCCTCTTTCTCGTACTCAAAGTGGGTCCTAATGAAGAAGGAGTCTCCTCTGCCAGACTCCTGAATATCCTTGTACACTGTAAGGCAAATACGAGTTAGGATAATACCCCATACCAACACAGAGGTATCAAACATTGTATCCTTTGACCGTATTGAGCGCAACAGGTAGAGTGATCTAAGGACCAGGTAAATTAATCAATAAGTATGAATGTTTACTTGAAATGTGAATTATACTGCATGAGTATCATACGTTCAGATGTTTGATGGGGATCTTTTGCTGAAGTTTGCTTTATCAGACATGGCAATAAATCTTCGGGAGCTACAGTCTCACATTTCTTCTAGCATTCCAGGCTGTCGGTTGTGGGTGTAGTATTGCTTATTACAATATGAATACATCTCTATGCAAATCTCCTGAACCGTATAACAAGTTGATGCTGTTCACAACACATAGTATTAACACACTGAGACTACACATGCGGTAGATACCTTCTGGCTTGCTCTGAGCCAGTATGGTGACATCGTCTCCTTTAGGAATCTCCAGGAGATAGAGAACAGCATCCTCTCTCACCATGCCCCTGAAGTCCATGTTGTTCACCTGAGAAAACCCACCAACATACGGGGGGGGGATACAATAAAACAAAATGCAACAGGTTAGACTTAAAGTCTCCTCGAAATGTGCAAACTTCTGGATATTTTGAATCTTTAAACATAGAAGAGTATTAAAAGGATGTTGTCGTCACTGGATTGGTTTTAATTAACAATTAGATTCAGTCATTGACCTTTTTATTTTGTCTGTTTTATCTTAATTCAGCTCTCCTGTCTGTGGGGCAAGAGCTAATCCTAATGTTGACCATCAAGCCACTGCTTTATAATTAGGTCCCTGATGAGTGAGTGGTTGAATACAGAGCTGACCGTACCTTCATGATCTGGTCCCCTGTGCGAAGGCCTTCCTGTTCAGCAGCACTGTCCTCCTGGACCCCAGCGATGAAGATGCCCACGTCATTCCCTCCTGCCAGCCTCATCCCCACGCTGTCCCCCTTCTGGAAATGCACCATCACCGTGTTGGGCCTGGAACACACATTACGCAAGGCCCATTCTTTACTGGGAGAGTACGTTTGCTTCATGTCTCTCATCTCTCCTCAGCTCTCATGCAAAAATGCACAGTACAGAGAACAGGGCAGGGCTGAGCTCATATAGAGATAGTCATGTTCCGTCTTGAACTGGGTTATTTATTTCAGATGCTGCCCATCTCCCTAGTCAAAGAAAGTATTCTTAATCCCAATGGATACTTTAATAAAGCTAAAATTACAGTAAAGACCTATTTTAAAGACAGTGTGGAGTTGTGGGATAGCACTTTAGTTTATCAGCTGAAAGTAGCCTTGGTAAAAGGAAAAAAGGTTGGACAAGACCGTTTGAGAAACTTAACGTGGAGGGAAAAGTTTATTAAGTGCCATGTATCTTGTGGAGATGCAGAAACAAACCCATATATAGACAGTGTGCACATTTCATAGCACAATGTCTGGTGTACATACCCATATAAGTTCAGGTCTTCTATGCTTGGCTTTTGTGGCACCTTTGGAGTAGCGCGAGGCTTAGGGGCTACAACTGCAGGTATCACAGGAACTGCAAAGTGTAAAAGACACCTTTTTTATGTGGACTTTAACTGCTTTTAGAAAACACATGCATTTAAATAAATACATTTAAACAGAAGCTTAATAAAATAAATTACAACTTAAATTAGGACTCAACAAGTGTAACAATTCAAATTACATTAATAAAATAATATATGAATAATACTTAATGGATAATTTGTCAGTGCTTCTACTGTACCTTGTTTAGTAGCTGGTGGGGTTTCGGGGCTGGAATCCCTCTCTACGGGTGGAGGGGGTGTAAGCCTGTCTAGACTTTTAAATGGTGTTGGCGTGGCACCCATTTTCGCCAGCCTGTTTGGTGGGTCCTCCCTAACAACGCAATACATTTTGACTTTGGTAACTATCTTAGTTAGCGGGAGCAATTTCGCTGGCGATAAGGAGTGACATGTGAGAGCGCTGACCTTGGCTTCTCTCGGAGCCTCTCATTGGAGGAATGGGAGGACAGGTCTGACTGATGTCCTCGCCTGTCATCCTGTGGCGAATAAGACCGGTAGGACTCAATTTCTGAGATATCTGTAAAACACGAGAGGTTTGACGAGTCCATCTGTTAAACCAGAAATGACGCCACGTGAACACATTGTGAAAACGCATAATGTCTTTATTATATAGCATGGCCGAGTGCATTTCTCAGGGATTAATTTTTCAATATTATGCTTGTTTTGACCATATACCGAAAAGCCAAAACATTCTGACGCTCGTGTAAATTATGTCAATTATCTTGTAAAAACCGTGCAAATAATGGTCTGAGATATACGGAATGAGGCGGTAAACGCACGCAAGTCTGTTCTCGAAGTCAAGGTGTTGCTTGGGGGAGAAATGTGCAGGCATTAAGTCACTTTGAAGACGACTTGGCTGGAGCATGACTCAAAACGCAATGCTTCTGGGTTGTCCTGGTCTGCAGCGGTGTGCATCTACCTACCCACAGTGGTACGAAGAGAAACAAGTCAAGAACCGGCCTCTGGCTGCTAGGTGACCTAAGCTCATCCATGAACAGGGGCAACAAAGAGAAGGGATACCGTAGCAGAGCATTTGAATTATGGTTATGGGAGAAATGTGCCCATTATGATCATATATGGGGGTCATGCTTTGGCTTTTCGGTGTACAGCCTTTTGTTTCTGAGGCTTCAGAGTTCTGACCAATATGACCAGTAATACGTTACATTTAAATTGAAGTATAATGAATTTGATGAACAGAACACATTTGAAATGTTCCTTTAGGCGACTACCAGACCAGCTTTAAGCATGGATCTTTGCTCACACAGCCAAATCATAGACGGCATAAGCCTAGACAACTGTTTCAGTACAGGCAATAACATAATGGAATTTTGATCACATACTCATATCCTATGGTTGGATTATGAGGGTAGATTAGGCCACCCTGTTTAAAGCTGCCAGTGATAGCGTACGCACTTACACACACATGCGCACGCACACACAAAGTGGGTCACAAATCTGAAACAACATCCTGTGGCAAGGCCTCATTGGAATATTCCACCCCCGTTTAGTCTAGTCTCTGCCAATCAAACAACCATGTGACCATCATGTGACTAGAGAGAACTAGTCTGGCAGTGACAAATGAGAAAGAAAACAGGTCTATTGTTGCCAGTAGTGCCTTGTTTGTGTCTCTTTTCATGAAGAGTCAACATTATTATGGAGAATTTAAGACATTCATAGAGTGTGCAAACATATCTGGTCATTTTCCAGATGAAGAAAATATAAAGGGTGAATAATGGATACATTTTATTACACCAAAGAAATGACAGGGGAGTGCCATACAAATACAAAAACAAGAACAAAACAGAGACAAATGGAAAGGTGTAAAGTAATTATTTTAAACATATTGCAATGATTTTTCACAATAAAAGTTTAGTGGAGAGCTAGTATATCATTTGTAGTATAGCGTCCCCTCTGTGAGATCATGGTCAGACTCTCCCCACCCCCAACCATCAATCGGGAAAGGAACTTCTGCCTTTCCCTTTGAGCCGCCTCTCACCGTCCAGCTCTGAGTCGCTGTCGGCCATCTGCGGGACGCGGATCAACACCTGCCGCCGGTCTCTCTGCACCACCAGCTGTAGTTTCCCGCGAGACTTCTCGATCAGCTTCCCTGCGTCGCCGAGGGACAGGTTCTCCGTCACGGTGCCGTTGATCTGAGAGGACGAGGAACAGCCGCAGTATCAGTGGAACAGTTCCATTGTTAGGAACAGAACAGGCTTTTATAGTGAGTTTGTACAACATTTTTTAGTCATGTTTCAATTAATGTAGCCTTTTTCTAAGAGCTGGATCCTAACCGTTAATTACTATCACTATGACGATTTGATGCCATGTTAAAACAGCATACGCTTCCACAAAGGTTACCTTAAGAATGATGTCGCCTTCCTGTAGGTTTCCATCTCGGTTGGCCAGGCCTGTGCTGGTCATCTCCTTGATAAAGAGCTGGCTGCCCAGACGCAGACCATACTCTAACAGAGGAAAACCATCGTTGTCAACACAGGCAACAACACGCAGTACATCTTATATATTTTATATTCATAATGTACCTCACTTATTTAACATAAACTTTTAATACTTTACTGGTGTATTATAATTAGTATAGATTTACATTTGGGCTTTGAGATGATTGAAACATTTAATCGCAATTTATTTTAAAAATAAAATAAATACAAACATGGATTGATGGAAAATTAAAGGTAAAGGTAAATTTTGGAACAGGTAAAAATATGCAATTTGTTCATCGCAATTAATTACATCAAGCGTGCAATTTGTTAATCGTCTGACAGCGCTAGTTTACGTAAAGATGTCAAAAGCAGTGCATTGCTTGTGTAACTGATAGACATGCCCCTCCAATAGAGAGCCTATGTCACTTCTGCATTGTGGGACTTTAGTTTAAAAAAAAAAATGTATTGTGGTCAACGGCAAGAATCGAATAATGTTTGATCCCGTTTGCTTTGTGACACAAAGTACACATAGATGTTTCACTATTTAAAAGGACAGTTTTCGTGTCAAGAAAGTCGCAGTCACAGTAAGACTGTGAAAATACGTAATTAGTAAGACCACAAACCCATAAGTCGTGTAAGTGACGTCATGACGCTCTCGCCCTAGCATTGTTTTGGTGGCATATATTGTGCGAGACGAAATATGTAGTTCACTGAGCGGTTACACACAAAAGTTAATGCTATGTTAGTTTTACAACAAACTGCAAATCTTTTAAATATTTGTATATCTTTTAAATCATATGTGACACATCATATGTGTACTTCGTGTCATAAAGCAAAGGATAAAAAAACAAAATGTTGATTCACACATTTTTTTCACACTAAGGTCCCATAATGTGGAGGTGACTTGGGCTCTCTATAGCATTAAGTGGCTGAAGGACACACAGGGAGTACAGTATGGGTGTCTGACCTTCATTGGGTCTGTTCTTCAGCAGCAGCACGTTGATGGGTTTCTCCAGGGGCTCTAGGTCCCGGGGTGGGCGTGGCAGTGGGAGGGGCATGGCGGGAGGGGAGGGCGAGCGGTCCAGGCGGTCCCTGCTGTTGGCGCGCACCACCTTCTCCTCGTACCGCCGGCCGTCCCGCTCGCTGGCCAGAGGCTGCCGGGGGCTGTGGCCGCGGTGGTGCTCGGGGCTGTCGCCGCGGAAACGCCGCTCGGGGCTGGGGTCACGGTCCAGCCGGTTGTCGCTGCGGTACTTCCTGTCGGGGCTGTAGTCGCGGTCCAGCGCCCGCTCGCTGCGGAACCGCCGGTCGGGGCTGTAGTCGCGGTCCAGCCGGTTGTCGCTGCGGTAACGGTGGTCAGGGCTGCGCTCGCGCTCCAAGGTGCGCCCCCTGCTTCCGTCTCTCCTGTACTGCCGGTCAGGGCTGAACTCTCTCTCTGTGCTCCGGCCTCGCTCGGCCCGGACGTAGTCCCTGTCGTAGTCGGCCGGGTAGCCCGCCCCCGCTCGCTCCCTCTCCGGGCTGTGGTCCCGGCCCCGCCCGCCGTACACGCCGCGGTGGTCCGGCTGGTAGCTGTAGTCCTCGTCGTAGTCGTTGTGGAACACGCGGTCGTTGGGCGACGCCGGGCGGTTCTGCGTGACCGGAACCTTCCTGGCTCTCTTGACTGTCTGTCAGGGGAGCACAGGGCTTATGAAGACAAGCAAGGAGCCCAAGAGTTACCAGCCACTGCTTCTCAACATCAATTAAATGAACACAGGTCTGTCGCTAGGGATGCACCAATATACCGGCCGTACATCTGTGTAATGTATAGGTGACATTCGCTGATGGCGGTGGTCAATGTAAATCAGTTGTGTCACATCAAGTTTATGCTTGCTAAATGCTAAACTACAGCTAGCTGGTATGACGATACCACACACAGGGTTTAGTTTTGGAGTCACTAGTCTGTCATGCAAGTGCCCTTTTCGATATAGTTAAAGGGAGTTAGTTATACTGTGTAAAGCTTGCGAAGTACTGCAAAGTGACTGAGGATAATCAGCCCTCATAATGAGACTACCTAATAAAAAAGGCTGTATTAACAATTATGGACACGTCTCTATCTAGGAAAATCATTTTAGAGTAAGCTAACCAGTCGCCGCTGTTGGAGAAATTAGACAACTAGACAACGTAAACGCATCGTTCTTTGCACTGTGCTCGTGCGGTCGGGAATGTGGTGCATGGGCTGGTGAAAATGATCCATACTTTTACTTGACATTTTTTACGTTCCATCATAAATCGCCTCGTTGACGTTACGTGTGCTGATCGGATCGCAGAGTGATGCAGTGCTCTTGGGTGCGGCGTTAAACATGCCTACCTGTCGTAAGCCTGTGCGGGTGCTCGAGCTACACGTGGGCCTACAGTACCCGTGGGTGCAAGTCAGAAGGACTGCCACAGCCACGCTCCGCTCGGTGCAAAGAGCAGACAGGGGAAGCAGAACAGCCTGCTACTTTCAGCGCAATGAAATATAGCCTAATCTACTGCAGTTTCCTCTGGTACAGTTAAAGCTGTGTAGGTCTCCCTCCATTAGCTCAGTGTTCTGCTTTACTTTAGGCCTACTGGTAGCGGGCTATGCAGCAGTGATATCTAACAGGTAGGCTACTGTAGACTATGGTGAAGTCAGTTCCATTAATGTTAGGTGAATTCTAGCAATGCTTACTTAATAGTCTACACTATATAATTAATAGTATAGGCTAGCATGTTTGTGTGTGTGTGCACAATAGCCTACCATTACACTGTCAATTTAGCCTACACTTTGTATATACGTGGGTAACTTACTTTCAGTAAAAAAAGGTTATCTCATTCTAAGAATTATGCAATAAGCTATTCTGCAGACATAACTTAACATGAATACTGGAAAATACAGGCTATAAAGTTAAAGTTTTTAGGAACTACTAGGGCTGGGCGATATGGACCAAAAATAACATCCTGATATATTTAGGTTCTAAAAAGTTTGCTAAATGTTCAGGCCTACATCAATGCCAAATGTGAGATGTCACGCACATACTTTTTTTTACAAAAAATAAAACAATTACAGGTTTTACTCTTTTGTACACATAATTGTGCAAATACAATGTAAACAGAACAAAATAGTGACGTTCCTAGTAATGATGTCATTTAAACTATCACTGAAACTCAACACATTTTACTTACACTAGTTGACAAAAATACTACAATGGTCTCAATCTATAAGGCTAAACAACGAGAGAATTGGAAAATCTCACTTTATGTTGATTCTGCAAGACTGCATTATAATCATAGAACTATACTGCTGCATCGACTGTGTTGAAAAGCAAATGCATTTGTTAAATATCTTACAGTACATCCATTGTATAGCATAGCGGTAACAACAAAATAGCTATTTATGCTAATCGTGTCAATTTAAACAAAGAGGGGGAAAAAAGAAGGGGGAGAAAACAGGAAACCTGATTTTTAGATACATTAGAAACAAAAACATGCGTTCATCAACCACTCGAACCCAACCAGACCCACACACCGCCAACCTGTGCCTGTAAATCAATGGCGATATAGAGATAACGATTTCTAATTTAATGCACATTTCAAAGGGACTTGCCAATAGCAGAGCCACCAAAATCCTTCTGCCCATCTCTGTAGCCACGGCAGGCTACAGCAAAGTGAGCAGTAGCCTTGCTATAGGCTTATTTAATTGTTTTGTTTATCTGTTAGCAGGCTACACTGTCTTTATAGCCTATAGGCAGTAGCACGTATGCGTATATGCTACTAAATAAACAACGTTTACGCAGCCTAACTAACTTTATAGTTCGATATGGCTGCAGATCAGTCTATTGACAGCCAAGGCATGAGAGGATCTGCACCACTGCTTCAGAGCTGTGCTATAGTGTGTGTGTGTGTGTGTGTGTGTGTGTGATTGAGAGAGCAAGGATCGGAGAATCCCCGCTCGCACGTAATGATTCAGTATATATTTATAACTTGGTCGGACCGCTGCGTGGCCTCGTTTTGACCCGACCCACCCGCACCCGCAATCTTTTCTGATAAGCTTATCTGAACCCGCACATCACTACTAGCTGGCTAGCAGCTACCTGTATCTGTTTGTCAGAAACAAAATTGAGCATGTGACTCAGTATCTGCGCTCTCATTGGCTACTCTGAAAAAAAGGTGCGCTTCAAATGTTGTGCAAGTGGAGTTAGTAAGCCGACACGTGAGCTCTCTCTGGTGTCTCCACCCCTTCGACACTCGAATGTACTAAATCATGTGCTCCGGACTGCACTCACTCAAGCCAAGTGCAGGAATGGAGGGAGAGACGAACAAATTGAAAAATTAATGAATAAACGCATAATATAACTATACCGATATGAACAATATTGTCAAATGTTATATCTCTTTTGAAAAAAATACCAGTATAAATTAAATACCGGTATATCGCCCAGCTCTAGGAACTACTGTGCTTTACTCTGTTAATAGAGTTACATACAGGGCTAGTAACATTTTAGCCGGGCTAGTGAACATTTTAGTCTGCAAACCTGGCTGGCTGGAGCCAAAAATCCTTAAAAGATCCACCCCTGACCAGACATAGAGCTGACACAGCGCTGGCTAACTGTCATGACCCGCCTACTTGACAGGAGAGGCATTTTTATTGACATGCACGACAACCAACTACATCTCATGTCGGACATTACATTCATACAACGGGATTTGTTAGGAAACATGACTCTGGCTGTTTGCAGGTCTTGTAACGCTGTTAAATAAGTAGGCAGGAGCATTGCGCTGGAATAACATATACAGACTTGTAAGTGACAATGCTAACAGCCAAAGAAAATAGACTTCCTTTCTTCCGGAAAGTGCTGTGGAGCTTACAGGTGTCTATCAGACGTTTAGCAGAGATGCTTATGTGACGTAGTGCTAATGGATGGAATAGACTATACCACACATAACAGCCCCTGGCTGGTCACAACTCTGGCATGGATATATGAGGGCATAAGAGGGAATATGAGGGCATATGATGGCACATATGGTTTGTTTGTGAGAGAAATGTTTGGCTGTATGGTATACTTTAGGCATCGCATTGGCTATCAGATCAATTGTTATTTTAAACATCGGTATCGGCCCATCATTTCACAATCAGTGCATCCCCATCTGTAATGTTTATATGTAATGTGGTAAACGGTGGTAAAATGGTGGTAAACAGTTGAATCCCCCCCCACTCCCAAAAAAACACCCAAATAAAACACTGCATACTTACAATTTTTGCTACTTTGCCACTCTTCCTAAGAGTTTGCACAGCAACAGAGTGCAACACTCCATCCATGCTAATGGCATTCACCTGAACCACTCTATCTTTTTCACTAGAAACAAGAAGTCAGTGTTAGCTACATCATGGCGGCTTTAACAGAGCAATTGATTTGGTCATTGGCAATAAGCATTTAGCTATAGGAAGAAAAATAATTATTTTTAAGTATAATTTGTTTTAAGAACTTCTGTGTTCAATTACACAGGTTAATACTGAGTTGTATGCCACAGATGTATACTGAATATTAGGATATAAAGCTACTTATTACAAAGTTGTGCCAGTATGTACATCCATGTAGGTTAATACCGCTCAATCTACAGGGTACAGTATGTGTGAAATGCATGACATTCAAAGTTGACTTGCTGATATTATGTTAAGAACACACCAGCACTTACAACAACAAGCCGTCAGCAGGGCCTCCTTTCAGAACATCAGAAACCACGATGGATGTCTCCCCCGTGTCTTCATTGGGGTTGTCACGCCCCCCCGACACGGCAATGCCAAAGCCCATTTTAGAATCCTGTGGAGGAATGCAGGGCCATCTTGTGAGCTCATTGGGGTGTGGGAATATGTTTGAGAGAATTCACCTGTCAACCAGAATAAAATCTAGGAGCAAAGCAATTGGTTTTGATACTCCACAATAAAGAAGCTGAAAGAAAGACAGAGAGAACGTTTCAATAAGATACTCCTTCCTTGCCAAATAATCAAGCCATTTCCATGTTAATAGCATCCACAGAAAAGAAAGAAAATAAGACAGACATATCTTGTGGAGATATTCTATCCCTTCATCAGGAACAACAGTGTGTGATTATTGCAGATGCTAATCTCGCTCTTGACAGCTATGCCACGTGTGTTTTGTGTGGTGTGTGCCATTCAGCGTACATTTAAGACACACGTTCTCCTTCTATTTCATTCAGGGCTAGCTGCCCACCGAGCAGCATTTCATATTTCATTGACCCATAGCTCAGTGGCCCATTTTACAATCTACCTGCCACTGGCTACTTTGCACAGAAGAGATCAGAATAGAGAGTTGATGACCCCTTCTCATCCCGCCACCTGCTTCACTATCCATCTCTACCAGATGGCTGTAGAAAATATATGAATAAAAGGAAAGATCAAAAAGAGAGAGGACTCTGGAAGCCAGAACGGAGAAGGTGACAGGGAGACATACAGCATGTGCCGTTTTATTAAAATAGAGGCATGGCCTAGCAGAAGGGAGTTAAATGCGATTTGGGGAGAGAGCCAGGCCAGCGTTGATGGTGCAGGTCAGAGGAGCACCGTCACATCAGATGCCTCATTAGCATTAAAGCTGCTCTCCAGTTCAAATGCCGGCTTCACTACTGGGGACTATGGTGTTATATGGTGACTGTCACTAAACTGGAGGTGTCCCGCATGCATGGATGGAATTAAACGAGCTGTAGGAGTACTCTACTCTAAAGTGAAGCCATACATTACAGCTAATGAAAGCAAAACATGAATGTATGTCAGAACATGAATATACATTGTTAATGATATTTTTACAGCAATCTGCGATGCAACAAACCGTAACCGTAACAAACTGTAACCGTAACGTGGTGTTAAAGTTTATATATATATATATAAATGTCATCATCTACTGAAATGCCACGTAAAGTGTGCTATGTTATAAAAAGCAATACAACATTAAAAGCACAAATTCAAAAATAAAAGTTACTCAATACAAAGTGAGCTTGTACTCGTACTGCTCGCAATGAAAGAGAGATAATAATAAAAAATACATGCAAGACGACAGCATAAACTCTGTGTCCACACTGCAGGCCAACACAACGTAGATGAAAACACACCCACATTTATTTCAGCCTACGGTTTAAAGACGGACTCACCCTCTGCAGGGTGACTGTGTATTGTTCCCACACGATCTCCTCCATGACTGGGTTCTATTCAGAGAAGAGAGAGAGAGAGATCACAGTGGCTGGTCAGATTTCACAGAACAAATTAATAATGGATTTCATGTTGTAACAGCACAGCTTGTTCGGTACACTGCAACAGCAGAGCTTGTTTGTTATTGTTTTGTTACACTGAGATACAACAACAACATGCTGCAACAAACCCCTAATGATGCTCTTAAAGAAAAACTAAAACAATGAAATGCATCAGTTCACCAGAGAACTTGTACTGTACTTCTCTTTCTATATCTCCAAAAAAGAAAAAGTCAATTAAAAAAAGTCCAATACAAAAATGGGGAGGGGGGGAAAACAAAACTCTGTTTTAATTAAATGCCATACAAATACACAAAAGGATTCCATCGCAATGATATAAAAAGCATCGCCCAAAAAAGCTCAACCTAGTCCCTGTGGCCTGCATGCTTGATCCCATGCCCAGCCATAGACCTCCACCAGCATGGGAGAGGAACACTCACAATCCCCTGCAGGACGCCAATGGTCTTGAACGCATGGGCCCACTTCCTGTGCAAACTGAGGACCGTCTTCATTCCTGGTGGGGAGAATGTAACCTCTCTGTTTGTTCGTGCCCGCTTCAGTGCCAGTGGAGCTGTGGCAAGCCCAGAGGTCTATGTGTCCTCCATGGCCACAACAGAACCCTAACAGCCCACGCTGATTATGCCTGCCTGCCTGCCTGACTGACTGACTGACGTAAGAGGGATTCTGCTGGCCTACATTTGGTGCAAATCTCCTCCGTCTGCACAGTGTAAACACACCAACTCACGCACAAATCCGCACGCGCACAAACACACACGTTGATCACAAGTGCTTTTATGCAAGCAACAGGACAATGTTTGAGAAACAGCCTAGAATTCACTTAAATTATAACATGAATATAAATGGACCACTTCTGTTTTATAGCAGTATGCCTATACACAGAAATCAGCATGAATGATAAAGAGAAATTAATTGGGAAATTTAGATATTATTTGGACTTGGGTTCAAAACTAAAATTAGCAATCTTTTCAATTTTAGTTATAAAGTAATCTCCAGTTTAACAAAATAGGGGCAGCAATCTGACTGGCAACAGACGTATCATAATAACCCACTGTTAGGACTACTGGCATGCAATAGAATAGGACATGATACACAGTGGTAATGCATGGGCCTGGCTGGGCATGGAGCAACCAGGACGTGTTGTACAGAGGTAAGGGACTGAGGCTGGTAATAACAGAAAGTTTCTGCCTTGAATTTGCAATTATCTTTTGCCTACAATGTGATTGTTGCCAAAACATCTCATCCTGAATAAACATGTCAAATACTTTCTCTGATAAGAAAAAGGATTTACAAGGGATAGCTTAACATCCATCATGGCTTAATTAAAAAAAAACAAAAAAAAAAAACACCTTTGTTTAGCAAAATAGGCTATATATAGGCTATATACTGAACAGGCATAATTTCTTATGAATTATCCCCCCGATAATTCATAAGAAATGATGCCTGTTCAGTATATAGCCTATATATGTCATGGACAAGATATTGTAGAGTAGTGAAAGAGCAGTAACCAGTTTGACTAAAACTCAATGTCCACTTGTTTACCAATCTAAAAACTGACTAGACTCTATTAACACGATGAAGGAGATACTGATGCTTAAATAAAAGTCAAGGTGTGTTCCATTCCACCGCATCACCATCCATCAAAGTGTATGCATATACATTTAAGTGTGGACTGACCTCAGATATAGGCATACTGGCAAATATAGGCCATGCCTTGCATGGTTGTAATTACAATAAAAAAGGAGGTAATTGTTGGTAAACAGCTAAATATACAATCTAAAAGTAACATGAATTCAAAAAAGTGCATTCCAATGCAATCAGAACATTCTGGCAACTGTCCTGGATAATACAGCACACGATGTCTATCTAAAATAATTACAGATGTAGTTCTGAACATTTGTCAGCGCTATTAAAACAAGAAAAGCCAAATGGTGCTGAAAACATCTATTTCTTAGCTAACAAATACTAAGCTAAGTAAAGCCATGCTACTGTAGAGTCATCATGAATTCATGTCATCTAATGAGTTATAGCAATCTGCCCTCTAGTGGCAAACAGTTTGCATTACATCATAGTCACTAACATGACATTTTCACAAATAGGACATAAATACAACAAAAACAAAAACATGTGTATACCAATAGGTTTATATAATTTCCGAATTACTATGATAGAAAGCACAAAATGAGTAGGAGGGGGGTGTAGGCCTGTACGGGCAGTGGCCCACGTACGTCATTTCGCGTATGGGACACTACGTATTATACCAATATTAACTTTACACGGAATGAAAGCTACCGATCAAAACTGAACATAAAGAAATAATAAAACATAATGTGAATGAAGTTAATGAGTTTGACTAACACATTCCAGTAGCGGTAACAGCAGGTGCAACATACAAACAGCGATCAAAGCCTTCGCTAGGATTTTTAGGAAACACGCAATGTTATTTTTTTTAGAGCTAGTTACTGCGCAGCAAATTCCTTTGACATTTAGTTCAATGAATAAGCAAACGACTTACAAGTATATTATGTGGCTCTTGTTTTACTTACATGTATATATTCAGTTCCATATCTGCTCAAAGAGAACATACCTCCTTTTACGGGCATCGTGCACTTTTAAATGAATTTGATAAATAATGACTATAAAACTTTATACATTAATCTTCGTCTTTAATAAAAGCCCACAAAGTTTACTTGTATATTACATCGATGTGTAGTAGTTACTAAAGAAAAGCAAATATTTGCATACTTCAGCGCCGACGGCTTGGTTTAGAATAAACCATTTCAATAGCAGGGGTTCCCTAGCAATTGTGGAGCACGCCAAGGTAAATAGCCCGATTTCATATTTCCAAACAGTCAACACGTATACAAGTGTCTGACATATTTATTAGACAAATACAATATAGAAAATGTACATTGTATTTAGACATGTATTAAAGGCAAGGTGGTGGTCTACCATGGTGCCAGAATGGAACATTCCGATTTCGCATTGATTTCTTTTTTTCTTTTTAAGAAGAGCTTAGTGTAAGGCTCCCAGAAAAACACAAAAGGCCATGTGAAAACTACAATAGGATGCGCTGAGCTATCCTACAACGACCTATTGTAGTGTGCACTGTGCTCTCTTATGTGCTATATTGTATTTGCTACAATCACAAGAACTAAGTTACAGCAAACAACTACTGAAAAGTTAATCCAAAATAAACACAGAACATTTCTTTTAAATATTATAGCCTATTATATCTTATTCCATGTAATATATTATATTATATTAGTATATATATTATCAGGCAGTAGCCTATATCGTTACAATACCAAGTGTCACAAGGCAGTTCTGGTTAATCATGGCTGATGTTAGAGGAGGCCAAGCAACAAGGTGTAACACAGCAACCACGTGTACGCAGATTATGTAAAGACTGAGTCGCCATCAAGTGCAAAGAAATTTAAATAAATGAACTGATTTGTTCTGGTGTAAATTGCAGCAGACAATACAGTTTACATGAATACATATTGTCTGATACAATATTCACAGGCGCAAAGCCCCGCAAGCCATAGGCAAAGAGGGCAAAAGGGAAGTAAAATATTGGGAACAGTATTACAACAAATACAGTAGGCTACACAACCAACCACAATATATACCGTACATCTACAGACAGTGATTTACCATTGTTATAGCAGAGCAGCTGCGTGAAGAAAGCCGTCGGAGACAAAGATACTGGGCTTCTCTGGTCCAACAGAACTTGTCCCAAGAGCAACTGGACTTGAAAAGATCGGTGCTAGACTGGTCAAAACCAGGCTGTTCCCTGTAAAAAGAATCACATGTTAATCAAGAACATAAACATAAAGCACAATTAAGCCTGCATACATTAATAAGTTTTCAGGGAACAAAAAAGCATTACTTAATTTGTTAATCAAGATTTATAACACCTAGGTCCATCAATCCTCTTACAAATTACAAACAATATTATTAGGCCTAGCTGCTGGGAATACATACCAGTTGGGGTACAACCATCACAGGATAAAGTGCTACAGAACAGTGTCCAGTGTAATCATTATTATAGGATATATAATTTATAGATGTTCTCATCACATATTTTGTATCGGAATGGCCACTACTTCCATTTTGGTTCAAAACCATTTCGACTACTAAATGTTTGGCCAATTTAGGTCAAGCAAACATTCAACCAAATCTTACAATAAAAATATACATTCACTGTTTCTTTGAAGAAATACTTTATGAAAAATTAACACATTTTGATTAAACAACATAAAAAAAAAGGTTTTATAAAAATTCTCAACACAGCCTTCCTTATGACCTTATCTACACTTCCAGGCCTCTCTGGTAACTAACATCCTCTTTGGGGTGGGAATACGGAAATTCCGATCCATTACAAAGAGACCACTTCCTTCACAGAGCAATTACAGATTACAAACAACCCCTAAATAGTGTTAAAATCAGTTAGAATTCTGGTAAAAAAAAAAACTATTTTTAATAATATGTTAGTTGACTGTGAGGTTATCCTAAGGCATACTCCAACATTAACATAGATAAATATATAAAAACGGTTTCTAAATTCAGGTGACTTTGTTCTTCGCTGGCTGTAGTTTGTAACCAATTTGTAAATACCACCTAATTTAGTTTAGCAAAGAAACTAATGTCACCCAAGGCATTGTGGGAAGAGATAAGACATGTATGTTAAGACCCCCCCATCCCCCGCCTTGCGCAGGCTAATATACTCTCGTTTTGTGCAGTCTGCACCACTTTGCTTGTGTTCCTATTTACAGAGCCAGGGCTGTGCATTAGTACCAGATAATTTTTTCAGTATGCAGAAAACGGTTAACTAACGCACCGTGACAAGATATTTCGAGAATTTGACAAAAAGTGTACCATCTTACAAATGCGTATTATAACTTTAAAGTACAAATATAACACACACACACACATATACACACATGAGATTCCTAATCATGATTAATAGCGCAGTAAGCAAACAACATATTCTGTCTGTATTAGTGGTGGAAAAAAAACAAAATCGATACAGCATAGTATGGCGATATTTCCCATGGCAATACTGTATTGATACATGGACGCCAAGTATCTCAATTTCATAATATAAATTGCACATTTGAAGTTGGAACAATGAATAAATTGCAAAATATCAACAAAAAAAAAATGTAATAGCAATTATATCATATCGTGGTATTAGTAGCATGATAAAATCATATCGTGGGGACTCTGGTGATTCCCACCCCTAGACTGCACGCAAGTTAGATATGAATTTTTCTCAAGCAGAAGTTAAAAGTTTTTTATTAAGTAGGCTACATTATTTAATATGGTATATTATAAGGTATTTTTCATAGCAATACTGAGGATGGTGGTTCGAACGAGGGAGGTACATTAGGCCCTATTACTTTTAATGTGGGGGAACAACAAATGACAACATAAATGTCCAATCTCAAACACATTGCATACAGATACCAAGTTCTCTCAGTAAATGTGTTGTCTTTTGTCAAAAAGGTAAGTCTGGCATTTCCATTTTATAGTGCACATTTTCATCCCAACTTATGAATATCTTTCAAATATGTTTCCCTTCATAAACCCTTTAAGAGAACGTTGAAAGGTTGCAGGACATCCCGCATGCAGACACACAGTGCATCAATGCGGGTAGGTTTGCTCTCTGTGCACGACTCTCCCGTCTCGCTGTGACATGGTAAACAGCAGTCGACATTTTGACAGTGACACACAAGCAACTCTGCTGAGTGTGCGAAACCAAGGCAACCAAAGCCCTGGTGCTTGCTGGAATATTTAAATGGAATGTTTCAAAGACTTCACCTAAAAAGTGTGCAGCTTTGCTTTGAATAATTCAAGATCTGGTTCAGATGAGAAGAGAAGAACATTATCCAGCATTATGACGGTATGCTACCAATAATGGCAAATACAATAAAATAATAATATTTAAATTAATTAAGCAACTAGTGAATTGCACCAAATGACGCAAGGTCAAGCAAGGAAATAAGGCTACTGATTAAGTACGCACTTTAATACTTTAATCTGTTCTTTGACCCAAAGACTAACAATATGCTGGGGCATGCAGTGAGAAACTGTTGAAACCTTTACATATAGCCTACCATACATTGTGCACATGATGTGGGAAAGTAGCCTTGTGATGCCATAGCTACAGGCGTAGTTTAGGTGTAAGGAGCGATGTTAACCAACTGTGGCCGACAATCACAGTCAGTTTATCCAATCACCTGCCGAGTATTTTTTGTAACGTGTCTGCCCTTTAATACACTGTTTCAATGGATGGCTTTCCAGGTGGCTCTGGGTACTAACCATCTCGTGCGTCAGGTGGAAAGAGCTTTACTGTCAGACTCAAATGTGATGTATTGATCTGATTTATTGGTTTGCTATAATATACTGGAGTGTACACCATCTGACCATTATATATAGCATACCATTATATTTAGCATATTATATATAGGTCACCAGTTAAACCCCTTGGTGGATGTCACGAATGCTATTGTGACAGAGAGTCTGTCCCTCTCTGCAAATCGAATCCCAATCTCCCACGCAGAAAGCGGACGCTCTACAAGGCAGGCTAAAAACCCAAGGGCTCTAGCCTGAGTAGATAGAGCGTCCTATGAGGTGTCGGAGAGTGAGGATTAATTTACTGCACAGATATCTGCCATTACACTATGCTAACCAAAACAACTGGACGGTTTAGCCTGGACATTAGCAAAATATATCTAAACAGCACGTGTCCACTACAAATCTACAAACTTGTTCCACATGCATGTAATTAATGTTGTAGACATGTTTATAAGAAAAAGCAAAGAAGAATATGATTCATTCTTCTACAGCGGTGTTACACTTGCCAAACAAACGTGCATACATCATGTAAACACACACACACACCTCACTCACCCTTGTGGCCGCCACAATTTTCTTCCGGGTGGTAAAAGCTCCCGCTTGTTGAGGGGTACGACCCCTATAGCTGCTTGCAAAATGGTGATGAACTTCTTATACTTCATCTTCCCCAAGGCCAGCAGCTGCTGGTTAGTGGTCCTCTTGCCACAATGCTCTAGCCACCAACGCTAGCATCACGCAAAGCACCACCGAGACCAGAGGCTATAGCTGACCATCCTCATCACAGTTACTACACTATCAAACCATGTGCCTCGTCGTCGCCATCTGACAAATGTCCTTTTGCTTTTCGCAGGGGCAGAAGAAAACAGCCACCACGTTACAGGCACAGTGGGAAGGTCCACAGAGGATGACCGCACACATCCGTCTTACATAATTCTGGATCCTCTAGACATTAAACTAATGAAAATGTTGTTTGCCACCAGCACTGATGTAGGCGCTGGTACTAAACCCTGACAGATCATGCTTGCTGCCCAACCCCTGCTTTATAATCCCACATCAAGGTTTAGTCTTCCCGCCATGAACACATACAGCTATGAACCCCCGCCCCCACACACACACACACCTTCGACAGAAAGAACCCACACTCCCCAAAGACAGTGCACCACTGAAACACAAGCCCGCAACAACCGGATTAAACAGGTCCATATTTTGTCATTACGAGTCACCAGATTACCAGCGAGACAGAAAGAAAATAAATAAATAAATAAATAAATAAATAAATAAATAAATAAATATAGAAATAATCTGTGCACTCCCTTGATCATATGCCGACAGCCAATGCCAAACCCAGAAAATAATTATATTCCAGGATCTTGGAGATCTGGATTATAGCTCTGGATGGCTGTGCCATGGGAGCTACACATTTGTCTGCCAGAGAGCAAGGCAGCAGAAATCCCCATAGAGATTTGAGGGACCTAAAACCGGAGCACACAGAACACAGCAGGCTACACAAACCATTAATAGAACTGTGCTATAATGACATAGAGGGATGGAGGGTCTTCTCTCTGCAGCGTGACACATCGTCACAATCCAGCACTTTAGACCAACCTCACAGAGCGCATTTATAACTCACCTGTCCAGTGATATGCGTGCAGTGCATGGATGGATCGAAGCATATGTAAGATTATATTCTGGCATGCAAAAATTAATTCAAACGTTGTACCAATGTCATTGTGATATACAGCAGTGAGGACTGAAACGAGAAAGTATCCATCAACTTGATCCATTTCTGATTGTCAAGTGATGCATACAGTAGCCTATTAAGTAACTACAAAGTCTGACTAGATTGCACACCATCCATATACATAGAAAACATGGGTTGTAATATTGGATAATCTGACAATCAATTTTCATTGACACATGTACAGACCAATGCTGCAAAACACACAAACACACACATACAATGAAAGATAACCCAAAAGCCTACTACTTCATGTTACTACTGTAGCAATGCACCAGTTTTTATTGTTCTAATATGAATGCACCAGGTTTACAATGTACAAAGGTTAGGTTAGGTTTTTTAAGAATTGTATGTATGTATGTATGTATGTATGTATGTATATTTGGTTGTATAAGTACTGTATATGTTTTATAACTTGTATGTT
>JAODUK010010039.1:0-29962 GCA_027564635.1 Typhlichthys eigenmanni | reverse complement strand
CTCTCTCTCTCTCTCTCTCTCTCTCTCTCTCTCTCTCTCTCTCTCTCTCTCTCTCTCTCTCTCTTTCTCTTTCTCTCAAACTTTTCACCCCATGTCTCACTAAGTTCCCACAAGCACACTGTTCCAATACACAAGTACTGAATATTGATTAGGTCATTTAGAATTGTCTTTAATGTATTCTCACTACAGCCAATCACAAAGCTAGATTTCTACCATTCTCCACTCTGCCTTTTTCTGCCACTCTAATGCTGCGTTCACATGGAACACGGTAGACGGCAAACCGTTAGACGGGAAACGCTTTCTGGACTATTTAGTAGCAACTACTTTATGTAAAAATTTTTATTGTACCTAGTATTCTAGTGTTGTTTTCTAAGTTTTCTCCGTGTGAGGGAGCTATGAACATCTGGTTGTAAATGCCGTCGCGGAGGACGGCAAAAAGTTAAAATATTTTAACTTTTAACGGCATGCCACAACTGATCAGGTGTGTTGGAGCAGGGATAGATCTAAAACATGCAGGGTGCGGCCCTCCAGGACCGGAGTTGAATAGACCTGCTGTATGTCATGTAGCATTGTATCTTACACGTTAACCCTCCTGTTATCCTTGGGGTCAATAAAAAAGTGCTTGACATAATTTTTTGCTTCATATTGAATTACTTTTCCTAATTTAATGGGGACAACAGGGTAAACATAAAATTAACATGATATATTTTCAATGTCCTGTATGCATTTTATATGCATCGGTGTTCCTTGGGGTCAATTTGACCCCAGGCTGTTTTAGCTGTATAAAATATCGGAAATACGAACATTATACACACATTTCTTGAGATTGTTTTGGCTGATATTGAGGTCACTTTCACATGCAGGTTGTTGCAATTTCACAATCTTCAATCCCCCCCCCCACACACACACACACACACACACACACACCCACCCACCTCCGCACAGGTAGTGATAGAAAATATGGTTCCCGCACTCTGAAGGAGGGACAATATGGTTCCCGCACTCTGAGGGAGGGAAAATATGGTTCCCGCAGGGGTGTTTTGCATCACATGATACACAGGGGAGGAGCAAACATATAAAAGCTCACACGCAGGCACCGCAGCCTTCTGAACTATTTCTCTTGGTGCTCGATGTACGTTCTCTGTACACTCTCTCTCATTTGAAAATGGCCTGCAAGAAAAGTTTTTCTGTCAGCAAAGTTTTGTCACAGCTCTTTGAGACTGAAAGTGACATAGAGGAGAATGTGTCCGAGACTGAGGATAATGTTGAGGAGGACCCTGATTATGAGGCATCCTCCTCTGAAGAAAATGAGACTCTTGGAGTTGACCCTTCTGTTGTCTCTCAACCACCAGCAGACACGTTACCTTCCAAAAATGGAAAATTATTATGGTCCCTCTCCCCACTTGAATGACAGGGTAGACTTAGTGCCTCTAATGTGATAAAAATTATTCCAGGCCCCACCAGATACGCTGTCAGCCATGTATAAGACATAAAATCAACCTTTGAGCTTTTCATAACACCATCAGTAGAAAACAATATACTTGAGATGACAAATTTAGAGGGAAGCCGTGTGTATGTGAACAGTTGGAAAGATGTGGATGTGACAGACCTCCAAGCCTACATTGGGTTGTTAATTTTGGCTGGAGTTTACAAGTTTAAAGGTGAAGCAACAGCAAGCCTTTGGAATGCTCAAACTGGAAGGGCAATATTTCCAGCCACTAGGTCTCTGAAAACATTCCATGTTTTCTCCCGTGTCATTCGCTTTGATGACAGAGAAACGAGGCAGGGCCGACGAGAGCGTGACAAACTGGCAGCAATACGGGATGTATGGGACAAGTGGGTGCAGCGATTACCCTTTCTCTACAATCCAGGCCCCCACGTGACTGTGGATGAATGTCTGGTTGCATTTTGTGGCCGTTGTCCCTTCAGACAATATATACCAAGCAAACCAGCCAAATAAGGTATTAAAATATGGGCACCATGTGATGCACAGTCCAGCTATGCCTGAAATATGCAGGTTTACACTGGGAAATCCCATGAGCGCCAGAAAAAAATCAAGGAATGAGGTTGGTACTTGAAATGGCCAAGGGACTGAATGGTCATAACATCACGTGATAATTTTTTCACATCGTATGCCCTGGGTGAGGAACTTCTGAAAAGGTAGCTAACCATGTTGGAGACCGTAAGAAAAATCAAGCCGGAGCTTCCATCTGAGCTTCTTGCCATGAAAAACAGGACGGTAACATCTTCAATGTTTGCCTTCACTGACAGAGCCACTGTTGTCTCCTATTGCCCCAAGAAAGGGAAAAATGTTCTGATGATGAGCACCATGCACAAAGATGCTGCCCTTGAGCACCTGAGAGGACAGAAAACCACAAATGGTCTTGGACTACAACAAGACAAAGGGAGGGGTTGACAACCTGGACAAGGTCACAGCCACATACAGCTGCCGACGCATGACTGCCCGTTGGCCCCTGGTCATTTTCTTCAACATCATCGATGTGAGTGCCTACAATGCCTTCGTAATATGGAGCGAAATTAACAAGGACTGGAGCAGCGGAAAACTGAATCGAAGGAGGATTTTCCTGGAGGAGCTAGGTTACGAGCTGGTGAAACCTCAGATTGAAAGGAGAAGGTGCCTTCCAAGAGCATCAGCAGCTGCTGCAACTGTTGTGAAGGACATCCAAATGGAGACACACACCCCAACTCCTCCAGTAGTTCAAACTGCAGGCAGGAAACGTGGTGGATGTCAGGTCTGTCCCAACAGAAATTACTCCAAGACCAGCAACGTGTGTGTGAAATGCAGAAAATACATCTGCAAGGAGCATACACACACTCTCTGCACATCATGTGCACAGTAGTACAGAACCAGGTTCGAATATAACTTGTGGTTTAATGTAATGTAGAAAAAAATAATAAGCTGTTCATATTCTGTCAATGCATTCATATTCTGTCAATGCATTATTTATTTCACATACAAAGCATTTACAGTAGCATAGAATAATCTATAATTGAATAATACAAATTTGAATGATGTTTTTTGTATATAAGGGACTGTTGTGTTCCTTACTGATGTTCTGGTAATGTTGTTTTTTTACAAATAGACATCTTTGAAATGTTTGAAATTGTGTTGTTTTTTTGGGGTTAAATTGACCCCCGAACATAACATATCTTACTATTCTTTATAACAGTAATAGTTTTACTTTCCAAATGTTGTAAATAACAAAAAGCTGTATTAAAACCTTAAAACACAAAAACATTGTTCTTTTCAATTTAAGGTGATCAGGGAGATTTTCTGGTGATTTTTATGTTTCAATAGTCACGTAATGGGTATTCTGAATGTATGGAAGGACGGAGGGGGGAGGGGAGGGGGGCATTTTTTCTCCAGTTTAGGCTGTCAACATTTTTTAGTTGCCAGTTTAGGCTGTCAACATACAAATTAGGTAAAAGTTTTTTAATTACCAACATGTTTTGGAGGTTTCAAATGCTGGGGTCAAATTGACCCCAAGGATAACAGATGTTAGAAAATTTGAGGATAACAGGAGGGAGAACGCGTAAGGAAGTTTTTCTATTGACCACAAATGAACTGTACTATACTATACTGTCATCTTATGCTTCTAACCATAACACACAACTTTAGCATTCCTCATCTAGACCTCCCACTGATGTGAGAGTCATTCAGTAGCTAATATGTGCATTGCATTGTGTCAAATATCAAGTATGCATGCACAAACTAATATGCCAGCCTACGTGCACTCTGCATCAAATGAAGAGTCATGGCTGGTCACATCAAGGGTATGCAAACATGATGGAGGAGACAGAGAGGTTTACAGCATGCAATAGAGGGATCGATTAGAATATGGGGAGAAATGGACAGAGCTTGAAGGAGGGACTAGGAGGAAAACACCCAGAATAATGGCTATCCTTATTTTCCCCTGCATGATGCAACACCAGAAAAACATTTGTGCAGCTATCATCTATCTCTCTCTCTCTCTCTCTCTCTCTCTCTCACACACACACACACACACAGATGCACACAGTATTCAGACATACCACACTATTTTATTAGCCAATATGCTAGTACTTTCATTGGAAAATTACATTTCAGAATTGTACATTATACAGTATGTGTGAGAGTTTACTGTATGTGCTGTGGTATGCAGCCTATAGTGTTGTGAACCACTTTGGCTACTACCTCTGTAAGGCAACACTGCAGACACAATTGTGGTTGCTAGGAATGCAATATATTTTTCTGCAATGCATAATTTACAGTGTGCCTGTCTCTTCTCTCTATGTAAAGCCCCTTTCTCTATACATGTTCAATTTGTTTGTGTGCTCATGGAAACAGACATGTAATTGGTACGATATATACTGTATGTGTGTACTTATTTGTGTATACTTCTCAACAGGCACTTCAGACATTTAGATAATTACAATGACATTATTTAACACTTTTATCCAAAGCGACCTACAAAGAATACAATTACAAGAACTACACGGTACTTCTCACAGGTAGGCCAACTCCGGGGCTTGAACCCATAACCATCTGACCACCCATAACTATCTGACCACCACTAGACTATTCTACTACAGTACAAATATGTACAGTAATACATTAACCAGTGTCTATTCAACTAAATAACGTTGTTGACTGTGATGACTAAAAAGGAAGAAACTGAAAGAACCATGCAAGTGGCTGCATGTGGTGGTTTATTATGCAACAGGCCTATATACAACCTGACTATGAATGTACTTCAGTATTTCAGGAATATATTATTATAATCACGGCAATGGTTGGTGTTGTCATCGGCATGGTTACTGCCATCGCCCTTACAGTCATCATCCAGAAATGAATGCAACAACACAACGAAGCCCTTTTTTATGTAATTAGTTTTGGCACCATAGACACATTAAAGTCACACTGCACTGATTTTTGACAGATGGTATCTTACTCCTTCTCATATTATGCATTTTTGTGCTCCATAAACAACTATAGAAACAACACAAAATATGATCTAGTATGATCTACCAAAGAGGTGGCATTACTCTAGTATTGTGATATTTCATTCAGTGCCTTTACATGGCCTTGAGTATCCCGGTTACGAGGCTTATCCCGGTTTTGATTATGTTCGGGATATGGTGTTTACATGACCACAGAGAAAACAGGTTACTCATATCCCCGCATGCATGATATACAGTATCCCGGTTACTAAATAGCATTCTATTTACACAGGCATACCTTTACAAAACTAAGCAATTATTTTAACTGCCATTTCTGTAGCTGCGTTAGCCATATAATCTTCAATGTAAATAATAACATCCGCTGGCTGAAGCGGCGCCTGCGGAGGTATTTGGCAACCGCCAGAAACCGGGGTAAGGTGTATACATGGAACAATATTCTGGTTTCTTTCGGGGTACTCCACCTAGCAAAAACTGGATAAGGGCTTATCCCGGTTTCTGAAATCAGGATATGGTGTTTACATGCGCAACTACAAAAATGGGATACTTAAAAACCTGATCATAACCGGGATACTCAAGTCCATGTAAACACACTGATTGTTTGGCATCATTTAGAATGATGGGGTATGATTGAAAATCCTGGCATGTGAATCAAATGTTAATTAGAATTCTGATACATCCTGTAATGTTTCTTAGTGTAGTTATGTTGTTTTTCATTCAATGCATTCTTGTCTCACCTCTCCTCTCTTTCCAGATCCCTTCACTTCTCGCCCCTGTGTTTTACCGCCAGTTTTGATTGTCTGCCCTGTCCTGATTGGTTTCACCTGTGTCTCATTAACGTTCCCCACCAGAGTATGTATGTGTGTACTACCTTCACTCGCTGCCAGTTTGTATAGTTCCTCTGTGTCTAGCATTCCAGCCTTAGAACTCACGACAACACATTTGTTTGAAAACATTATTGTCTTCGCATCCATATGACAGCGTTTTGAGAAGAGCTCTGTGTCCACATGGAAACACAAAACAGAGTGAATAAGCACACTCTGTAGTAGTCTAGGCCAGTATGTGACAGTGTAACCCACAGTGAAGCCCGCTACAGCAGGCAGGGTACTTCCTGATAAGCTCCCAAATGAGTGTTCACAACTTATGAAAAATATTTATTTCCAGGGGATCTTTTAATTACACCAGTATATTTCATAGTAAATAATATATTGTGCACGTACAGGTTATAAAGAGATCAAATAAATGTTGCATACAGAAATAACCAACACTCCCACAAGGTGAGATGCACTATAACGTAACAGCCTGAGGCCTTGTGTGTCTGCGTTGCTCAAAGCCATGAAGAAATAGGTCTACTGTATACTTGGGCTTACACTAGCTATGTGGGAGGTGGAGCGGAACATCTTGAAGACAAGGCCCCAATGAGCTCCGTTTCGCCTGTCCAGACAACAACGTAAGAGCTGCGTTTAGAAAAGTCTCCGTTCTGAAACTAGCTTTGACAAGTCTGCGTTTTGCAATCCCCAAAGCCTCCAGTGTTTTCTGGACACAAGACCAAACTAAAACAAAGCTTCTTTGTTTTGGAGAAAACAGTTTTCATCATTGTCATTAGGACAGGGCCTTGGTTTATTGTTTTGTTTGCCTGGTATCTTTTGGAGTTCTGCCTGACTACCAACATAGTATGTACTGTCAGGTTTGCCACTCCTCTGTCTATATGTGTACCAAACCTGCTTGTTTAGGTGAATAATGCAATATTGAAGAAATACAACCTGCATTCTTGGAGCCATCCTTTTGTGTCCTACTACCAGTCTGCTGGCATGTTATTTAGGATTCGGGTATGATTTAAAATGTTTACAATTTGGCATGTGACCTAAAATCATAATGTGACTGGGTATGGTTTTAAAATGTGTAATATAGCGTCTCCTTCATCAGCCAGCACCATGGACAGCGTCCCAGGCATAGCCCTGAATAGAACATAGCTATCAGATGGTGATGATATGCACCTGAAGCCCGTTGTGGCTCATCTTCCCCGCCATAAAACACAGACCCCAAGACACACAAGGGAGCTTAGCCAAGCCGTGCGAGTAGCTAATGTGTAATTCTGTACCCCCCAGGCTCGTCATTTCTAGTGGCCTGTGCCACCTGGATCAGACCTCGCCAGACCTTGATTCCCCACTCACACACACACTTTGACCTGGCATACTAGGGAAGATCACATCATGGAATATCGCCTTGCATGTTTTTTACAAAATACATAGTAAACCGTTTTAGGCAGTGAACGCTGTTTTGTCTCTCATGCCTGTCATGTTATTTAGACTGTTGAGGTAAGATGTACAATCCTGATATATGATTTAGAATGCTTGAATGTGATTTATAATGCTGGGGTATGATTTACTGACCTGACAGGCCAGATGGATTAGTCACTAGTCCATCTTGGGAGGCGTCCATCAAAACTGTTATGTAAAAAAGGGCAGTCGGTTGGTCTGTCTGTCATTGTTGTTTTCCAGTCGTTTTCGCTGTCAGCACACCTGAACTTTAAATAGGTCAGATCGATTGCTACTTCGATTCAGTCGCAAGCATTTCTAGGCTTTCCAGACTGATTCTCGCGGCAAAGTTAAACTGAAGATCGCAAGATCAGGATGGTCTCGCGAGGCTAACCATTTACAATCAGGTATGGGATTTAGAATGCTGGAATTTGATTTAGAACGTTTGAATATGATCCAGAAATGTATTTTGTGAATATAAAATCTACAATGTGTCTTAGAAGCATGGTGTATACTGTATGCTGATTCTGGTGCATGACTTGCTATGAACATATTCTGATTGTACTGTATATTCCAAAATGCTGCATTGTTGTGAGCAAGACATGGGAAACATATACAGTACAGATTGTTGCAGCGACCAGACTATTATATATTTATATGTAATGGAATAATGTATTCTTTAAGTATATGGATGTGGAATCAATTAGAAAATAAACAAATTTGAGGCCCAAACATCTGATCACATCACGGTGCTCCACAATATATTAGATAGGACTATGTGGGATAGTATATCTGCTCTCAATGCTTTTTAATTCTATCCATGACCTAATCTACCCTCATACTTGATACCTGCTTCCAGCAGTTAAGCAGCCTGATGGGCTTAGCACACACTCCAGCTGCAGTACATCAAGGCATCCAAATCCATTTTGTCCTGGCAGGATGTCATTACATGCCAATGTGGAAGTAATATATTAAATATGCATATAAATAAATATATATTAAATGTAATATATTAAATACAAGCTGGATTTATTGCCAATGATCCACATCTCTGGATATTTGTTTGTGGCGTTGTGTGTGTGTGTGCCCCTTCACCAGTGTGATTTCACTCTCACATAGGACTTTAACAGTCCTTTGCATGTACAGGACAGTGTACAGATGCTTAACCATACTCTAATGCAGGTTTATTAACATGTACACATATCACATTTACTGTAGGTTAACTATTATACTTAATTACTTTCAATGCTAACCAACACGAACAACAAGCAGATCGTGCTGCTTGCATTTGGCCAATATACAGTACATAGTACTTGAACTTTGGAATATTCAGTTCTTAAGGACTTACAGTATTTGTGATGTCAGCAATTATTTGAAGATTGTTAATACACACATGTAAACACACACACACACACACACAGTCATAATTCAGCTTTATGAAGTCATGCTTTTCTCCTTGGAAGACCATCCTTCCGGAAGAAAGGCCACCAGTGATCTAGTAAATAATATTCACTATGTCAGATAAAACAGAGTGTAGAGGACAAGAAAAGCCTTGCACCTTTTCATTATCGAACCTTTACATCCGAGACTGTAGTTCAGGGACACACTGGACTCTTTCTCTCTCTCTGTAAAATAATACATATTTTATTTTTAGACAAACTATGTTTTATGTAAAGAGACCAGGGATTTAGGAACAGTGTGCAGTTTATGGTAGAAGGGAAAGTGGCATCATTCTGGAATAGCACTGTGTGACTGCAACGTTATTCTTATAGCGGTCTTTGTCTTCCATCACACACACACGCCCTTGCCTCGCTGCCCCTTACTGTATGAGATACTAACCTGGATGGGTCATAGACTTGTAAATAAATAGAAACAGGTGCTGGCTCATTCTTTGAAAAAGGGCTTTGCTTATTGACGTGGCGAGGCATGCTAATCGATGCGAGGGGTTGAGCCATCTTGAGAATGAGTTCAATTGGCACATGATGCCACAAGAAGCAATGCTAGAGTTTTGCGATCTCAAGCCTTGTTCACTTCCGCATGAACAGCATCGAATGCAATCAGATTTATGTTTTTGTGAATTACTAAATTGTGATATTAGAATTATATGTATGTTTTGTATAAAATGTATCATTACAATTAACATTACAGTCGTAATTGATTCTGTGCTAGCTTCTGCCCGAGGCCTGCCATGTACTTTTGTCATGCTGACTGAAGATAATAGAGATTATCTTAAACCCCCCTCCCCACACACACACACAAAATAGGCGAAACTTTTAAAGTGATTGTTTTGTAATGCCGTTAATAAAAAAGCAGTGAAATATTGTGTTTAAGGGGTAAAACGATGGGGTGTTTTAACACCTCATAACACTGTTTTCAAAGACAATACTAATCCTTTAATTGTCGGCTTTTTTAATATGTGTCTGTCAATTCAATATCTTATGACGTATGAATTGCCCGTGGAGTATTTTATTGACATCTGCCCTGTCAGTTTCTGTCACATAACCTCATTGATGTTATGCGATTTCAGACACACATGTATGCAAAACATATAACACAAATATTTATACAGTCTCAAAGGGCATTAAAAGTCCACATTTCACATGGAAAACAATCAACTTGCTCCTGCAACCTGGTTGCATGCATAAATATATAAATAATACATAATATTAGCATATTGCTAACTGCAACTCAGGGTGGCTGTTTTCATGTTACATAACTAAATAACCTCTTTGTATCCTCTCTTTCGTCCTCGCAGGTGCCGAGCTGTTATCTTCCCAGACAGCTATCTGACTCACACTGCTGTCTGCACACACTGCAGCTGCTGAACAGACACACTGCTAACGTGCACGGCACACATCAAACCTGGGTCCGCAAGAGGCCAGCTCATCTGCTCAAAGGCCTTACGCAGGTCTGCCACATGTCCCCTGGTGTTGACAGTGCCTTAGATGCTCTCTCTTGGCACGGCGCTATCTTAGGTTTAGGGTATAAAAGAGGATCAGAGAGGCCTACTCATGACCTAATGTACTTATCACAAAGGTTGGGTACACACATCTATGTCAGTGTCAAGTCCAACTCACATATTACACAAACTCACTTTACAGATGATAACATTCCTACAGATAATGCAATCAGTTTTTATCTTGCTTTTATAGTGCTACCTATATTGCTGACGGTCTCTTGAGAGTTAACAACACGACAAATGTTTAATTGTATTCTTACAATGACAAATACAGTGTCTTATCTTCTCTTAGTGAAGCCCTCTCCCCATTGGACAGAATAACGTCTGTGTGATTGACAGGTTGGATTTCCAGGTTGTGGAGGTGTTCCTGTATTCTATCATCCTTCAGTCTCCTTGTGACGTGATCCACCCAACTGGTGCTTCCTCCAGTCCTCCCCTGATCCATGTGTAGTCTTTCTTTCTTGTCCTCACTCTCCATCTCTACTTCCTTGTTCTCTGGTGATGTCCCTGTCGCCATGGTGCCACGATGACTCTCCTCTGCTCTCTCTGTCCATCTAAGATGCTCTTGTCCTCTCTCTCTCTCCCCTCCTCCCCCAGGTCCCAGTTCAGTTCAGTGAGTGCAGGTGAATAATGCAGGTGTGTCTAATCTAAGGCAGTAAATAGTTCATCAGCACAGAAACTGGTCGAGGCCTTCAGTCGTGGCCTGTCCCTCTAGCAGGCCCCTGCCAGCGTTGCTCCCCCATGCCTGTCTGCCTGTCTGTCTGTTTGCCTGCCTGTCTGCCTGTCTGAATATCTGACATTCTGGTCGTCTGTATGACTGCCTGCATGTCTGTCTCTCTGCCTGCATGTCTGTATGCCTTACCGTCTGCTTGTCTGTCGGTCTGATTGTCTGCCTGACTAACTGCCCGTCTATCTGTCATAAGGTATGGTAATGTAAGGTAAGGTAAGGTAATGTATTCAGCTACTTTTTGACCGTAGGTCCTATAGTCTCTCTCTCTCTCTCTCTCTCTCTCTCTCTCTCTCTCTCTCTCCTCATGACACTCTTGCCATCCATCTTACTACCCTTGTTTCCGTTTCCCTCCTCGTCTCTCTCCACTCGTCTATTTGTCCTGTTTTTTGTTCTCATGTACTATATTTGTCTCATTGTCTGCCTGTATCCCTCATTCTCTTTTGTCCTTGTATATGTATACACATATCACCCACCCATTGTTCTTGTTTTATTCATTTATGATTCATTCTCATGTTGTCATTTTCTGCAGTCATCATAGTGCTCTATTATTCTCCATAGACAATTGTCTGTCTGAGGGCTAATATAACACGGGCGTACCCAGATTGACACTGTATTTGGGATTTGACCGACCCGGTGTAAAGTACAATCTCTTTCTCTTTCCTCTTTCTAACTCTTTATCTCTTTCAACCGAGCTGACCAACTCACTGTATCTTTCTAGAAGGACACACTCTCTTTCAGTGTGTAGCGCCCATTTCTTTTCTAGCCTCTCTCTCTTGCTTGTGTAGCTTTGAGTCAAGATATTCTCTCCATCTTCTGCCACCTGAGACGTCATCACATTTCAGCCTGTGGCGGCTGTCCAATTAAAAACCAGCATGTCTAAAAAAAGCCAGCTTGTCAGGAACAGAAAAAAGCTCGTCATCCCCCACCCTATCACCACACACATACCTTAAAAAAAATTTGTTTCGATTGAGTATCGAGTGGCTTTTTAATTCAATTTCCCAAATGCTGAGTATCCATTTAAAAATGAAATCATTACAGGTGTTCAGTATCTCAATATCTCTGTATACAGTATACATACTGTATACTGTATACAGTATAATGCTTTCCTCCGGAATCTACTATAACTGTATTAATTGACACAATGAGTGACACAAGAGCCTTCCCTTGAAAACATGCATTACTTTACTAACAAAATCCCAACAGCCCAAAAACGGCATTTCAGCAATGAAAAGCAAATGGCTTCACGAAAGTCCTCTCTGTGTAAAGCTACGTTCTGAATAGAGTCAGCCTTCACAGCCACTGGGGGCATTAAAGCTATTATGGGTTCACAGCTTTTATTTCCTGTCTTTACTGTGGAGAAAGAGCTGATAATATAAGGATCTTAAACTGGAGGAGCAGAAATGTGTGATACAGCAGGATATGAAAGGTGCTAAAATGTCCCAACAATTCATAATCTAGAATGGTATTACTCATAAAGTTTTTTTTATGATCAAATGTTTACTTACACGTTTATCATTTTAAATGTAGCTTACATGACAGGATGTGACTAAAATAAAGGGGTTCTAAAAGAAAAAAAGGACTGGGCGTACACATAAAAACTATGCTCACCTTCTCCATACAGCCTGTTTAAATGGTTTGAGACTTGATCATGCTAGGGCAAATAAGCATCTCTTGCAGCCCAAGCTAGGTTTGTGAAATACTCCCCTGGTCCTCTGATATTTCTCCTGTAGTCATAAGTTAAAGTTTTGAAATGTGATCATGGTGCATGTAAAGTAAACACACACACACATACATACACTATTATCCAAAATCAAACAAACATGCATTCCACATAAGCATGTGCCTACGATGACGCCCATTCTAATGAGTGACCCAGTTCACGAACCGGTTCCAGCCGGTTATGTTATGAGATATTAAAGTGCTATGTCTTGATAATGTGTCCAGGCATCAGTCCTTCAAGTATGTCTATGGCGTGATGTGAGCATGCGTATGATAAGGGACATATGAAAAGCATAGCACACAGAGAGAACATGTCAAATTGACATGGCTCAGCATCCGTGTTTTTCTTTACCCATTTTACCATCAATGAACCTCAATCTCAGTTAATCTCGGAGTCCTTCTTTGGTCAGACAAATTGCACACACAAACATGCAATATATGTAAGTACGCACATCACCTATAGGGGGAGCTGTGTCATTATATAATGTACCTGTTCATCTAATAACCCCGCCCCCACTGCACTGCGAGGAAAAGTCAGTCTCTTCCGTTCATTAGTATTACGTCACATAAAGGACTTATGTTGAATGTCTGATACATATAGTAAGGCCCTGTAAGCTTGTCAGTACTATCTGGAAGTCGGCCGGTAGATTTTCATTGGCTGCCAGCATTGTCACTCACAAGACTGTAGGTAATTCCGGTTCCAACCAATATAGTATATACTGTATACTTGTATGTTGAAATTCTTAAGAATCTAACAGTGTGCAGTTGGTCGGTGTGCATGTCAATCAAAATTCCTCTTTCTGTCAGTGATGGACGTACGGAACTATGTCCCAGACCTTACAGTACAAGTAAAGGCTGGCTCTGTGAGACTAGCAGAGGAATAGAGGGGCTTGGAGAGCCAGAAACACACACGAAACACACACACTCCTCTTTACTCTCTGCGATAATAGGCCTACAGTACATGCTGTAGACCATTAGGTGTAATAACGGATGGAGAAAATACGGATGACATAATGCTATGACATTGTGTTTTAAAAAATAATAATAAGAGTAGTATTTAAAATTAATTCCTTTAAACATTTTGACTTGAAACATATCTTGATTTAAGCAGAAATAACATACAGTTTGTATGTTAAGCGTTTACACATTTCTTAGTATTGCAGCTAATTAACCATGTTATCCGAGCCGCAGATCCATTGCCATGGAGATAAAAGGAAGAAAGAGGTAGTTCATCCTGTCACTGACACAGACATAATTCTACCCAAGTGTAGAGTTTAATGTATTCCTATTTCTAATAGGAGCTAAGGTTCACTGTTGTACTGCCTGTATAATTCAATAACGCTGTACGATTCCAGGACTTGTATGCAATGCAAGCCTATTCCTCTGTGTGCATTAACACAACCATTTCTTCTATCTTTAACGTGACATGGTGGGACAGCCACTTTTCTATGTGATAACTGTGCAACAATAAAACTATGTGCAGGGAGAATAATGTAAATATTTTCTCTTTTCTAACAATAATAGTCTCCAAGAGCGCAGAAAGCTTCAAAAGTGGCGAAGTCAATTAATATGGTGATATAGTATACACACTGTTTGTACTGCTGTACTTTGTCCATGTTAAATGATGGCCCAGATGAGAATAGGTATAATATATCATCAGTTTGTCTTTAGTGTTTCTAATAGTTACACACATGTATTTATGTTTTGAGGTCTGCAAGTGATGGGAGCCAAATATAAATGAATGAATGGAAAGCTTACAGTAGGTTGAGAAAATAATCCAACATTATTGGAGTGAAACTAAAAACAGGCTTGATGTTTAGATGGAATTGTATACTGATTTTAATTTAAATATTGTCTTGTTGTTTTTTTGTTTTGTCTCTCCAATATGTCCTGGTTAGTTAGAAATCCTTCGGTGCCTCTAGCCACGCCTATAAAATCAAACAATCAATCAAATCAAACGTGTGTTCTGTAGCGTGTCAGAAGCGTGTGAGAAGACAGGTACATCTAAAGGGATTCACCCTCATACCTTGATCACATGTAATGTGTGGAAGATGCTTTTCCAAAGTTAATTTATTTGCAAACGAGATAAACACTTCCCCCATGGCGTCACTCCTTTGTAGCACGCCGCAAATAAATATATTTAATGTGACCCAATATCAAACTATTCAAATAATGATGCTTGTCATAAGCACTGCATTTACTTTTTCATACTAGGTTATTTTTTCAGCATGCCAGATGGTAAACAATGGTCAGGCTACCATTTTACAGTACAATCATACATAAGAACTCAAGAGAAACACACAATTGTCAAACGTGTTTTTAGCTTGACCCCACAATGTAGACATTTTTAACATTTTACATGCAACAATGATATTTTATTTATAGAGGCAGTGAAACTGTTTCCATTTCTATAAATAAAAAGTGTTTCTTTTGTACAGTACTCGAGTGCACTTCAGATTAATAGTGGCAGGGTAGTTGGGCTATTACATAATGTTTGTCTTTTCGTTAGTTATTGTTGCAAAGACACTATTTCTACACTTGTTTGACAGAAATGTTATGCTTGTAGGAACTTGCCCAGAACAGGACGGAGAAGGTCAGGAGGCAAATAATAGCCTGAAATTCATTTTATTTGAGGTATTTATAAGCCTAAGGAAATGGGCATAAAATAAAATAAAAATGTCAGCATATAAAGTTTGCTACATGGTTAATCTTACGAAAACACTGATTCATTCTGTAGGGGAATAAATTAAATGAAAGCAAGTCTGTCAGGATCTTCTGTAGAGTGTACACCAGTTTTTTGTTTCTAAGCAGCAGCGGGTCAGAAATACCTTTTACACTCTTGTGTGGTATATTAGAAGATCACATGTAGTGTGTGTACTCTGAGAGTTTGACGCATAAATAATTGTAGTCTACCATTCGCCTTCATGTTATTATGTACCAATTATGTACATTATGTTATTATGTTAGATGTACCCATGCAAAAATGAGAACAACATACAGTATAAACTACACGCAAACAGGAAAAAAGCCATTATTTGGATGAGGAATGACGGCTAATCCAAAGTGCAAAGTCATGTTAACTGGGGCATGTTAAAGGCTAGAAAACCACAAGGTTTGCCATGCAAAACAGGCACAATGCCAACAGAGTATAAATCAGGGGCATCTCAACAAATCACTCTCCTTGTTTGCCATTCAAGTGCTTTCTTCCAGGCAGATTGTGAGTACAGTGATTTCGACCACTTTATGCCGCAGTTAAAACATAAGGACAGGAGAGACAAGAGGGAGGTAAAATATGTTGTGCGATGCAGGGGAATTTCTGTTCGGATTTAAAACGGGTGTACTAGCCGTGTTGAATCGGCAGGCTGTCTATGCATTTCATGTCCCCTGTAATGTAAATAAGGTGAAACAGCTTCTTTCAGCAGAGGAGGGGGCAACGCAACAAAGAAGCAAGAAGCGCACAAACATGCATATGAATACACGTGTGAATACACCCACAGAGCCGGACGGACATACATGTACACACCCACGTGTACACAATGCCCATCCTTCAGCACACACTAGTACAAATAAACAGCTCGGATGCTCCTGACTGTTAAACAAGCCTTTAAATCATCTGTGCCAAATGGACGGATTGCCTGAAAGAGAGTGAGAGGACGTTTCCCTTCACAGGCAAAAAGCCATAATAAGAGTATTGTTTTTCAAAGTGAAAACCTTGAATCCAAGTCCCTCTCCCAGGAGAGGCAAGAGACTTAAACTTTGCTGCTATTTGCAATTTCAAATACATTTCTGTGTGTGTGTGTGTGTGTGTTTGCACCAGATATGTATGCATTATTAGACAGACAGGAGGAAAGGAGTAGGAAGAGGCATTGAGATGGGAGTGTTGAGGAGGAGAAGACATGCAATTATATTCCCTGTTTGGGTTTAATGAAATGCAAAAGTAATTCCCCTCATGAAAGCGGCAGTAATTGCCCAAACAGACTTATTATGTGACAATCATACTTAGAACAAAATGCAGTATGAAATCATTGGGGATAATTTTAGCAAGAAGCCTGACAAGTTAAGATAATTAAAATACGTTTTGTGTTTGTCCTTTTTTTTTTTTAAGTTTCTTTTGTGTGTGCCTGTTTTGTTAGCATGTTGAAGCGTCAAGATTCTTGTCTAGTCCCTTTTGGAGTTTGTAATGTAACAACCAATTATAAAAGACATGCTTCGTTTTCCCTAAATAGCACTGACTGCACTTCAAGCGCAAAACTATAATCTCCTTCTCCTGACGTTAATCTGGACATTTTGTGGAAATCACAGACCACTAGCTACCGGCTAATATGGCTTTTCATTCTAGCAAATCTGTTTGATTTGAAAACATTATTTATTTATGTTTCAAAGATTTGTGATTCATGAGTTTGTAAAGAATCAAAGACTGAATAGATAACAAAAAAAAGTTACTGAAATTGGTATGCCTGCAAGTAATCATTAATATCTGTCATGGAACTAAGTGCCTTTACTGGCAAACTGCAAAACCATAAATCTTCACATTTCAAACATTAAGTCAAATGTAACATTTTTGGTTTAAAACGCTCCAGAAATAGATATTCCTAATTTCTGCATGCCTGTTGGAAGCACTTGAATGTAATGCCAGAGAAGTGATGAGGATGTCATTTGAACGTTTGTAAAGCCGCAGCATTTATTTTCACATCGTCCTTTACTGTACGTCCTGCTGTCTTTGCTTGAACCAGCACAAGATTCTGATCTAAATCTACTCACAGTTCAAACAACATTGGGTTTAAGGCTGCAAGGCTGGAACTGGCACGTTATCTTTTAGCTGTACGGTCCTGGGATTAATCTTTAAAATGGGTTTCCATTAGTCCAAAAGTGTAGCCTATCCAACTCAGTTCTATTTCACGCTCACTGAGTCTTCTGTTTAGTTTGCCTGTAACCATTGGGACACAGAGATGGACTGAACAAAACACCTCCATCGTCACCAAAACTTTTCTTAGGAAAACTACCTGTGTTTGATCCAGCCTCTTGTGTCCTGCGCATCAACACTGTTAACTAGTTAACATTCCTGCTTGGTTTGAGAGCTCTTGCTTATTCTGGGTTGAGTGGGAGTCTCACGGGACACTGTAATGGAGAATGAGAGGAGATGAGGGGAAGTAGAGAGCCAGTTAAAGAAAGGAAGATGCCCAGGAGATGAGGAGAGCAGCTGAGGACAGAAGGGAGCATCGGGAGAAGGCTGGGGAGGAAGGGAGGGAGGTATTTGCAGGAGAACTGCTAGAATATGTAGCAGACTATTAACACTGGAGCCAGTAACATTGACTACATTTGCATGCACACTTATGCTATTACAATTATGTAATTCCCTATAGAATTATTTTGAATTTGGTAGGATGTGTGTCAGGAAGTTAAGTTTGAATATTCTGAATCAAGACCAAATGGAGCATTTTCCAAATATGCTGACATTATTCCAGTCATAAGTACATGTATAAATATCTCTCAAAGTGAGTGCTTACATTGAAGCTTTAACTAAATCCACGGTTTGTACAGAAATACATGCACCCATTTATGCTTTAAGAGACAATCTATCACATCCAGATATTCAGGCGTCCGCGCTGTATTCAAACAAGTATAGTTGAATGAAAGAGAGGATGTAAGCATACAAACTCATGATTAGCATATTAGAATATAATGTAATATATTGGACAGACTACGCAGGGATGCACAGTTTAATGATCCATGCCTCCGTGCCTCAATGATGCAATCAACATTGCAAAGAGGTGGAGCCAATAACTGGACAGTAACTGAAATGAATGTCTGCTATGAAAACTGTAAGACTCTCTTTCTCTCTCTCACACACACACAGTGGATATTTGTGTAACACAACAATGTAGGTAACAAGTGTTTTTATTGTTTGTGTACATCCTCCCATATGGCCCTAAGACAAACACAAAATGCATCCACACTATTCTTATGGGCTGATACTGTATGCTGTAGCATTCACAGTCCACTAAGGGGCAAGGTAACAGCAGCCCTATCATTGTCAGGACATGGTCTGCTGAGCAGCAGTAGTTAGCCTGTTTTTCTGTATACAAACATAAACAATTTGGCCACCCCTGAAAGAATGGTCTGACAGTTCATGTGACTTGATTCTCACAATGTTTTTAAGACCAAACATGAACTTATTTAATGGAAAATGAAAACAGCCCACAAACGGGAAATAGCCAACCCTGAGCTAATAATTAACAACTGTGGTAGGAATTCGATAGTTGAAGTTGAGTTGGGTTATTGATATTCCATGCACCAAGCATCTGAACTTCTCATGAGAGCTTTACTCCATAGCGGAAGAGATGAGATAGCATCTTCTAGTGTATTATCAGTTAGCATAGGGCAGTTTATCCGTTAGCTGGCTAATACTTTCACCAACCTTTTAACAGCCTTTTAACACCCCGAAAAGAATCATAAATCCCCCCCTAGAATGTGGACCAGCTGTGCCAGATTTCTGATCATTAATATTGTCCTGTGTAGCCTATACAATTCTCCACAGGAGGCTAGTGATGGCTGCATTATTCTCAAAAACTACAGGCCCACGGCCGTAGCCTGCAGACTATCAGATAAATGTGCCACTCTGAGAGTAGGGAATAAACTGGCTGTGTCCAGTAAAATACTTTGTTGAGGTTTGTACAGATAATATGAGCTCAAAGACCCTTTTTAATCTCAAACTGAATGTCTCCTAGGCTTCACCTGAACTCTCCAAGTTTGTAATGTTTGATGTTTACCCATTAAGGCTCGTATCTACAAAGACGACATCTGCCAGGAGCAGGGGCTGCAAAGAATTTTCTTGATGGATACTAGCTTCTTGCCGTAGGTTTTCCTGAGATGCCTGCGGGCGTCCCCGAACCTCTATTTTGTGTTTTACTGGAAAACTTTGGCATTGTTTATTTATTGATGTTGTTTGTTTATGTAAGATTTTAGTTGAACTGGCCAGTTTCTAGCAGTTTATGAAAATGAGTCTTGGTCTCTAGTCCAGTGAAGTCACAACTCCTTCACTCTGAGTTTCTGTCTTATTATGTCTTGTTTTTATACCTGGTGGATGCTGGTCTTTGGACTGCATATATTATAGGTTAGCATTTGTCTTTAGACTTCTGTCTCAAATTGAAAATAAACTGCCTACATTAGGGATTATGTTTTAAAGGGTTATGGAGCTGATGTTTTGACATGTACTGCATGTACTCATTTCAACCTATCAACCAAAAGTGTCACTGTAATTTGTTGATCGTGTAGCTTTGAGATGGAGAGAACACCAATGTTTAGGCATACCAGTTGGCTGCATTTTGAATAGGACTAGTACATTCTCCTCTATCCCCTTACCTCTCCTTCATTAAGACATTGAGACAGAGATGAGGAGGAGTATAATGCGCTGCGATGGACACCTACAACAGGAGGAGATGAAAGGAGGGCAGACTGTAGAAGTGAAGGAAGAGGAGGAGGGGGGGAAGGCAAAATGAAAAAGTGCGGAACGTGAAATTAAAAACAACAAACAGGGGAGGTGAGAACGGAGGTGGAGAAGGAGAGAGGACATGAGGAGAACTGGACAGGAGGAAGCCGACAAGCAGCAGAAGTAATATCACTGGGGAGAGATGGAGAAGAGAGGAGGGAGTTGAAATGACTTGGCCAGCTGTGAAGAAGACCCCCTGGGTTGTCTCCAAGACAACTGATGGACCCAAAAGCATGCAGCATGATCACATACTTGAGGATGTGTTGTTTGTGAGAAATATCAAGTATTTGTAGGAGACAGGGAGGGGTGGATGGTTTATTAATAATAATAATAATAATAATAATAATACTACATTTGTTTTTGGACGCCTTTCTAAACACTGAAGGACATTGTACATTGTAAATGTAGGGGTCGGCAAACAGGGGTCGGCAAACAGCGGCCCGTGGGCCAAACCTGGTCCACCAGCAATCAAATCTGGCCCCCCATATTTTCTTGATAATCTGATGCTTTGTTCGACATACACAAGCTTGAGTGAGATCTCTGCTGGGTCAGGTCGGTCTTTATTTCTCAAATATGTCACCAGGTTGGGATCTAGTCGGGTTTGAGATGTATTTACTAATTAATATGCACATATAGAATTTGCAGTGTTTAGTAGCCTACTAAACATATTCAGTCGTGTCTTCAGTCAGATCTGTTTCAGCGGGTGTCGTGCCCATGAAATGCGAAAATGGAGGGTGAATACATGGATTTATTTGTTCCAAGCCGTTTCATAAATAAATAACACTGAAAAAGTTAGAATGTGCTATATCCTACAACAATATATGATTTAGGCTAGACATGTTTTATGACAGCTGTATCACTGTGCTTTCATTATATCTTATATGAAAACTATAGCGTATTTGTCCCGTTGCTCCTAGCTTAACATCGTAGCAAAAAACATTTGTCTTTTTATCACTAGCAAGCGGTTCAATATAAGTCTACCATTTATTATTTCAATCGTGAAATGAAGTTGAGCACTAAATGAGTCAGCACTATCTGGAGCTGAGATGTCCCCCATCCATGCATTGGTTTGTTGTTGGTCCTTTTCTTAGTATCACCTCAGTCAAGCTTCTACGCGAGCTGAGGCGATACCAAAATGTCATGTGAAAACAATGCAGACTCTCAGATAAATGTGTCACTCAGTATGGAATAGACTGGCTGTGACCATGTTGGGTTTGAATTGATAAAATTAGCTGAAAGACCCTTTTTACTCACACTCTGATGTTCTCGTGGCTTCACCAGCCTGCTGAGCTCTCCACGTTTAGAATCGTCGACGTTTACCCATTAAGTCTTGTATCTACCAAGACTCTACTCACCTCACCTTTCTTGGTTTATGATTGGGCAAAGGCTAGCACAGTATAACCTACCTGGTACCTGGTCCTTTCTCTAATATCACCTCAGTCGAGTTTCCAAGCGAGCTGAGGCGATAACAAAATGTGACTTGAATAGTCACTGCGTCCATTGCACGGCACACACATACAAGGCAGACAAGTTAATAAAGTGGCAGCACGCATAACCAAGCCAAATCAATTGAGGCGGACGTTGTTCTCTGTTGTCAATGGCATGATCAATGTTATTGATCGCGAGAGCTGGCCAGAGCAATCTGTGTAATTTGAAGGTCGATCAAGAGGCCTCTGTAACTGTAGCCTCATATGGCTACCAAAGTTCACATGGCTACAATCTAACAGTGAAAAAAACATGTACAAAATCGCAACGGCAGGAGTGGTTTGAAAAGTGATGTTGCTATGACGATCAGCTAGATTGAGGGAGTACTATTTTCAGTGTAAAAGGCGAGTAGTCAAGTCGGTACTACTGTATGCGTTGGAAAAGCTCCCAAACCGAGTATAGTTGAGCCAAGGTGGAGCTGTTACTGTACCGTGTATTCTGTGTTGGGGTCGAAGCCTGTGGGGTTAGTTTGTTAGTTACACACATTTAGGACCTGCCACAGTCCTGCAGCCTGCCCTGTTACTTAGGGGTGGTGGAAGGCTTGTGGTTGGTGGATAGGTGGGAAGGTTAGTCCAGGAAAAAGGCGTTATCAGGAGTGAGGCTTATCCCCACAGTCTTGCACCTGCGAGACTAACAGCTATGGTTGAAGATTAGCCGATTATTACATTTTGTTTGCCTCGGTTACTGCAGCCTAACCAGTTTTACGGTTAATATACCTGTTGCCGAAAGCCCATCATTGCAAAGTTGGTGTCGTTTCTACACTTTGCGATGGGTCGCTACATTTCAAATGTTGTACTGTACCTACATGTAGAGTATGTCGTTGTACCCAGGTACTGTATGTTGTTGTTCCTAGATACTTTGTCGTAACGGCTGTTAGGTCTACAAGCCAAGTCAACAAGGAGCAGTATAGGGATATGCTAAATTAAAGCTAAATAAACTGAAAACATTATGATAATATTAACAGATGGTGTGACAGACAGACAAAAAGATAAGAGAGCTTTGCTTTCCAGATATTTCAAGCTAATATTTGCCTTCCAAAATGTGATCTCCTGTATCAAGATTTAATTCTGTGGGACTCTCTCTATCCCTCTCCCCTCATAAGTGTGTTTTGATCATGTCCGTGTCACATTGTGTCTTTCATGTTGTGTAGATCGTGTTTCGGCTTTCTCCTCAGATGTCAGGCTTTAGAGGTATGAATGTAAGATAAGAAGTTGTAAGATAAGACATAACAACACTATATTGTGTAGAGGAGCCCTACGTCCCAAGCAAACATACTTACATGTAAAAACACATTAGAGCTGGAACAGTAATGCTGTATAAATAGAAATGGAAGATGATTTTAAAACAGGTTATAGGCTATGCTATGAATACAATATTGACATACAGTACATAATCATATTGTAACATGTATTTTTCTTGCTCCTTGCTTGTCTCCTATAGGAGGGGCATATATTCAAGTCTTCTAACTATCTGTTTGTCCCTCCCTTTGTACCCCCTCTCTCTCTCTCTCTGACTGGATATCAATTATTCAGCATGGGATCAGGTGGCCTACTTAGCCCTGATTTACACACACACACACACACACACAATCTGTCCCAGCACTGGCCCAAGTGTGCCACTTTCCATCCCTTCATAAACTTGTGAAGTTGTTGGTGACACCAGGCACCAAGCTGCAGCATACGGAGAAAGGTGCTGTAAAAGCAACATATTAACATCCGGTTGAGAAAATGATCTGCTGAAAAGTAAGTATTTAAATCTTGCTCAATCTGGTCAGCTGTGAGGGTGATCTCTCCCTTCTTTGGTCCCTCTCTTTATTTCCCGTCCTTTTCTTTTCATCTCCAGACAACCTCACTATTAACCTTTTTAATACATTTATACATTAAACTGAAGCTCAGTTTAATTTTGCCGTGAGAATCAGTCTGGAAAACCTCGGATTTTGAATGTGTCCGAGTAGCAACTGAACTTTCCAATCCGCGTCGTGTTTATAGCTATACGGGCGTGGTTTAGGTGTGCCGACCATGGTGCTGACAGCGGAAACAACCAGATGGTTCATCCAATCAACTGCCAAGTATTAGTGTAAGTATTTTTGAAAGTACAGCCATTCACAAACATGTACGGCTCCCCAGATGGACTTGTGACAACAATTCCTCTGGCATGTCAGTTTACCTCACTATGGCCCTTTTCACACATTCTTCCTGGTAATTATATGCATGACCGTGATGTTCTCTATTCAGACATGCAGCTCCATCCAGGGACTGTTCATACTGTACATGCCGTGGTAATACTGGCATAGTACAATAACCTGGACATCCCAGCAGAGGGCGGTAGCAAATGCAACACTTTATGGAAGCTGCCAAGCAAAGTTCTCACTGAATTAATGAATTAATATGAATCAATATGAATGAATTAATAAATACATTCCAGCATTCTATTAATACAGCAATATTTTTCATGGGAAACAGAGATAGTTGTTGATACTATTTATTCATTGTCAAGGAAACCCAATAACCCAACTACGTATGTTCAAGGCATACACAATATGTATTTTTAACTGTTGTATTTGTAACACTCCACGTGAACACTGCTTGCGTCAGAATTAAGTGCTTGTCCCTGCATTGGTTCTGCTTTCATTCACATCTCAGCCATATAGGCATTTTTCCTGGAATGTTACTAGGTCGTGAGGTGGGAAATTGCGGGAGCGGATAGGGAACCCTGTAAAATGCAGGATTATACGGCACGTATGAAAGGGGCTTATAATTCCAATATCTATCTGGATGTCTCAAACTCATTGGCGGACAACAAATCATTAATTTGCAGATGGGTCCACAGATTAAAAGCATGTCGTGGGCTTGTTAATGAGCTTTACATGTGAACTTTACCAGACAACTGATTGTTGCCATCATTGTATATTTTATCTCAAAAGTTATATTAGGTTTTTACTGTAAATGCTTGCTCATTAGCAATACTTGGAATGCAACTAAATGGAGAAATAAAACCATTAAAATACATTTCAAATTGGACTTGAATGACTATAGTCTCTGAGGGGCCATATGAGCTTGTAAAGATATGTCTGGCCCCTCGACCAGGGAACATAGAGACCCCTGACTTCCAGGAAAATCCATGGCTTTATGCTCTCAAGAAGTCAATGCAAAGCCAATAGGAAGTCTGTGCCTGGTCATTTGCAAGAGGTGGCCAGTACATTAGCGTTTCACAGGTAATTCAATAGCAAAGAGTGTACTAGCACTTGTGATGTAGCCTCATAGCTTCAGTTACATTTTGCCATGAAAATCAGTCTGGAAAGCCTCAGAATCATTTTGGATGTGTCCGAGTAGCAACTGAAATTAACAATCAGGGTCGTATTGATAGCTATACGGGCGTGGTTTAGCATTGCCGACAGTGAAAACGACCAAATGATTCAGCCAATCAATTTACATTGAGTACCTTTAACCATGTGTGAAACATTTTCTGCTTTAGTATTTCATAAAAATGATAGTCTGTTGGGTGGAATTGTGATATTTTTGTGTAAATAGAACAATATCTGAGAAATGTCTGGCTTGATAACTTCAAAACAAACAAATACCCTAAATGTTAACAGCCATGACAATGCCATTCCTTCTCCAGATATTTTAATACACCATGTTGTGTACCATGCACCTGTCAGCCTTCTGACACAGGCTATTTTTAGCTTTCAAAACAACACTTCTAATTTCATCAGTTCCCTAAACCCAGATATTACATTTTCAGAAGCAACAGGGGAAATGGAAATCCAGCAAATGCTCAGCCAAACATTTATTAGAGTCGTCACAACACTAGCTGCTATTCCAACTCCAAGTCATTTTCTGTGTGTGTGTGTGTGTGTGTAGCTGCTTATAAAGCTTGCCAGCTGGCTGTCTACACCGGATGGCTGGCTTACTTGTTTAACTACTTAAATCACATTTTGGGGTAAAGTAGGCTTCCCTGGGCTGGCCGTGAGACATTTGATTTATTTAGACTTTATTTTCACGTCAGAAAGAATAAGAATCTCTGGAGGTGCAGATGGAGGGATAAAGGAGGGAGAGAGAGAGATGATTTCATCCTCCTGGGGCCTGTAGGTGCAGCAGAGCAATGAGACAAAAATGCCAGAGGACTTGTGTGTGACCACCGAGCAGCCAACACAGACACATGCCTGAATGTGGGGCAAGGAACGCGTGGAACACGCGACTTCCAGTCTGTACCGGTATCAGTGCATTACGAACACTAGAGCTCGTCTACAATGAAAGATAGCAGACACACCTGACAACTGCAGCTGATAAACAATGAACTACTACTTTACAATTGCAATGGGCAGACACATTCATCCAAACAGATTTACACTGATTCAAATTACTGTACAAGTAATACAGGCGTGAGGCGTCTTGCTCAAGGATGCTTATTGGTAGGTCAAATACAACCTTCTAATCGTCACCCAGGCCACAAGCATATCTTGCCCTGTGTTTCAAGGTCTTGAGAATTCGTAATCTTATTTTGGCATTAAAGTCATACTGTATACATCAAAATGTATATCAATTTCCAAATATGAAACAGTGAACTACTTCAATAAAATATATATTGTTCTCTATATTTTTCTCTATATGTTCTATAGTGTGCAACTCTAGTTCTAAAAGATTATTTGTAGGTTGTATTCAAAAACATTCTGGAAATATTACAGGCATGACTATGGCGCTGAATATTGTGATGAGAAGGATCTTCATGGTTTAACTAACCCCGTTGATGCCGATTGAGGTGAATTTGCATGACACCGCTTCCAGTCAGTCTGCAGCCGAGGCAGCATATGTATTCCCCCAAGGCTGGTTTGTGCATGTTCAGTGCATATGTACCTTTGCATGCCCTGGTGTCTTGAAGGACCGGTCAGAGAACTACATCCGGTTCAAGGAGGACGAGTTTTTTTGGATATCTCGCGTGCTATTGAAGCTGCACATATGACAAAATTGTGCAAGTTGAGCTTATTGTTTGTTTCTACAACTAACATATTGGAATAAACCTCATAGGACTAATATTTGTACGTTATTTGACTATGGGCGACTATGCGTCATACCTAAATGTATAGATTTTATGTGCTATATAAAAATGTACAATCTCAAATTAATTTAGCATCACCTTAAAAGCAAAAACACACAAAATAAATGTTTATATATAATTGTAAATCTATTGAGGCATAAAGCCCCATGATATTTTCAACATTGATATAGGAGCAAACAACTATTTTCTATGTAAAGATACCGTATAGGAGTGATTGTCCTGAGCAAACGCACGTTGTTACCTGGTTGTTACACATCACACGTTGTAATCTGAGCCTCTGTTCTTTACACATTCAAGCCAGCCATGCTTGAATGTGTGTGTGTGGGCCATGGAGCATTTGGTTTGGTATGAGATGCTGGTGTGCTTAGTGTGACATCTGGTGTCAGAAAGTGAGATATATATATATACACATATACATACAGTATATAACACATATCGGTCCCCCACCCCAAATAATTCAAAGCAACCAATAAATGACTGAGGGTAACTACAATACATGTGAAATATATGAATGAAGGTAAATCAATTTTGAGTGTACAATACATTGCCCAGAGCTCAGCCAATTGCAGCATTCCAAATGCTGTCAAAAATGTTAATATCGGCAGAAAAGTTAGCGCTCGAGTGCTACGTTGCATTTTCCCTACATTCCTTTTCCAACGAATGTCGCATTTTGTCTTCGTCCTTCATCACCTCTTGTCAACTGCTTTAGTCAGAGGTCTGCCCGAACAACAAAAGCCCCTCGGTGCTTTATGAGGGCGAGGCTCGCTGTAAATCGTAGAGCTGCAGAGCCTGGGCTGGCAGGAAAGCCCCCTGTATTTGACGCCCCAGCTTAACGGTCCACCATCAAGGTCCCCTTCCCATCCCCTCCCATCCCCTCCCCCCCTCCCAGGCCCGACCCACCGATCCATCTCTGTCCCTTTTTCGCTCACCGTCCTTCTGTAAGCTCGGCCATTCATGACTCATAGCGGGGTTTTATGTCTTAAAAGGACAAGATGGGTCTTTCTCAGTCTCGCCGCCCCCCCTTTCACCTCTGTCTGTCGATGGTTATCTCTCCCTCCAGCTTGCTTTATCTCCTTCCAGCATTTTGCCTCCTCCTACTCCCGTGTCGCTCTTACACTTCTTTGGCAACTTTGTGTAAACTCTTTGTTTCCGACATATTTGTTTCTGCTGCCCTTTTCCATCACCCACCCCCACCCCCACCCCCCACCCCCACGCACGTCTGCCAGCGTCCTAGTCCCTCTCTTCTCCCCCAACACCCTCTCTCTCTAAAGACTGTCCGTCAATTGTTCTTTTCTCACCCCACCGTCTTCTTGTCCTCATTTCTGCCAATGGTTCTCCTCCCTCCTTCCCTCCTCTGTCTCCCCACTGTTTTCCATCTCCTCCACACAATTCCAGCCAAAGGGAACATTCCGGCCCCAGCTAGGGTGACAGGGCCCTTGTGTTGGAAATGCCACTTCAACAAGAGAGACCATTGTTGAGGTTTCCAGTGGCCCTTCAGACCTGCTGAATTACAGACGGCAATAAAACCTAAGTGGGCAACACTGGGTTATGATTGATGCCCGATTACATTTCTGCAAAGGCGCTAGAAGGCAAGCAGCAGAGCGGATGATTCCCCTCCCCCCACCCTCCTGTTTTGGCTGTAATATTACTGTGTTGAGAAAGTAAAGAATGTGTGTCCCGTATCATGCATATGCATGTACACAGTGAAAGCATGGACATCAGCCATCTTTGAATATCGAGTTCCTTTGACCTTATTCGCCAACAGACCAAAGGCACGCGATAACAACTCTTGTAGCCTAGACGATGCTTTTCTAAACATCCGGTAAACCACTTACAGTATCTAAATGAAGTGTACTGTATACAGTAGGGTATGCTGCTTAATTCAACTGTAATAAATAGCATATATACCCTGGGTGTGTGTGTTTCTGTGTGTACATATACTGTACATTATATTCTTGATTGATCACTGCTGTAAACTGTGTCTAATTGGACTGGACATTTTTCAACATAGAAGCTCTTTTGTTTATAAAAGACTCAAAACCAAAAATACATGCTTCCAGGTTTCCTTTTGCAAAAGTTAAGCATGTCAAAATATCCCACTGCCATCAAATATATTTACAGAGCTACCACTGGGTGACTATCTTTAGCTGGGATGTGATAGTAAATCTGAAGGGGTAAAGCAGCTTGAATTTATTCCAGAAAGGCAGCTGACAGCATTTGCCATCTTATTTATTTCATACTGTATCATTGACATGAGGGTGTTACACTATGTGTCCCTGAGATTTTCCGCTGTATGTGCTTTACAGTGGATTTTTACAATACATTTTTACCGCCGTGCTTTATCAAAGAGACAAGGGCTTTGAAGCACTCTGATTGTATGTACAATAAAAATGGGTGGGAAGAGCATGAGGAACATAGGGAGGAAAAGGGTATAGGTGTGCTGGTGTTTTACTTGGGATTGAACAACAGACATGTGTTTTGATGTGGCCTTGTTAGGTAAGCCTTCTGTGTGTGTGTGTGTGTGTGTGTGTGTGTGTGTGTGCGCGCGCGCGCACGTTTGTCCATGTGATCGGACCAGACAGCCTTCTAATTATATCTTGTATGTTTGCGTACATTATACCTTGGGCGTAAATGTGGACACGATTGTGTGTGCGCCTGTGAGCGCGTGAGTATGAGTGTGTCGGGAACGCTATAATGATCTCATTTCCAGCTGAAATATATGCAGGCTCAGTGCCACCACATAAACCCTCAAATAAACCTTATAAACCACACCAAATGGCCTGTGCTACTCTGAGAAGGAAGCACACCACACACATACACACAATTACATGCAGGTGCACACACAGGCAAGTGAAATAACCTGCATAACTGCATGCATTTAATCAACATAAGCACAGATATGAAACACACACACACACAGAGAGTTTACCTCACCCGTTTAGATCAACTGTGTGGTAAAGAGGACAGTGGTGACAGTTTCATAGGAACAGCAATAATCACAGCCGCTCTTAAAATTAAACAAGACAGTAATGGAAACAGCAGGCCAAACAGTGTCTGAATCAATACGTCATATTCTGCCGTATCTTAGTGGTTGTCAAAACTGGGAATAGGGCCACATTTATAGATTGTGTGAGAATTTAAAAATGTCAATTTTCTTTTATACTCATACATTTGAATATAGTTGAATTGATTTTATAATCATGTTGGCGTATATAATAATAATAATAATATTAATAATAATAAACTTTATTTGTATAGCACCTTTCATACACAATGTGCAACTCAACGTGCTTTACAGTTAAAAA
>JAODUK010010029.1:17500-29966 GCA_027564635.1 Typhlichthys eigenmanni | reverse complement strand
CTCGGGAAAGGGAGGTTTGGGGTCCCCTGCTGGAGCTGCTGCCCCCGCGACCCGACTTTGGATAAGCGGATGAAGATTGATTGATGGATGGATGGATATATCTTCATAGACATCCTTGTCCCCTCCCCTTTTTAGAATGAAGGACTACTCGTCAGAGTGGTCGGACGACGACAGCCCGAGGAAGATCCTGGCTGCCAACGGCGTCGGGGAGCAGGAGGGAGAGGAGTGGCAGGTAGAGGTGGTGCGTGTGCGTGCGCTCTACGATTACACAGGCCAGGAGGCGGACGAGCTCAGCTTCAGAGCAGGTACTAACCCTTACTAATGCTGGGTGACCACTCTGTCTCGCTCACACACTTCACACACACACACACAGATATACGCGCGCACACAATACAGACGCGCACATTCTGTACTCAGCTATAGGCACACGCACTCACACACTTCAGACATTTGTGTCACACATGGTGTCCTCCCATAGACAACAAAGTGAAACCAGTAGAAGCTAGTTTAGCCTAAATTGTGTACACGGTGTATGCATGTGGTAGGATATGATAGCACCCAGTAGAAGCTAGTTTAGCCTAAACTGCCATATGACAAGATATATTAGATCAGACAAATTGATGAACGTCCTTCTACTTTTCGCCATTGCTTTTATAGACATGGTAAATACTGAGTGTGAACACAGACACACACACACACACAAGAGTATAGCTTCAAAATGCATGGCTGACATTGCTGTAACAGTATGTTATTTCAGTGATGCTGTCAAGAGCATACTTGACAAGTATGAGCCATTTGACATAACCCAATTGTTGCCATTTTTGGAAGTTAATGCAAAGTGTGTAGCTCAAACAGTTGGTTGAGATATATGCTCATATATTTCAAGCAATGTTGCTGTTGCATTGCTTCTGTAGCAGCTAACGCTGACATGCTAATGTGGCAGCAAGATGCTCTCATTGCTACTGTAGAAATGCAGCAAGCGTTGAGGTGCAGTGTCCATCCAATGTATAGTTAGCTTGGCTAGTGTCATCTAGTGTGTCGTTAGCTTGGCCAGTGTCGTCTAGCGTGTTGATAGCTTTGCTAGTGTTATCTAGTGTGTCATTAGCTTGGTAAGTGTGTCGTTAGCTTGGCTAGTGTTATCTAGTGGGTCATTAGCTTGGCCAGTGTGTCGTTAGCTTGGCTAGTGTCATCTAGTGTGTTGTTAGCTTGGCCAGTGTGTCGTTAGCTTGGCCAGTATTCCTCTAGCCGCTGACTGCTCACCGTGTGTTTCCTGTGCCGCCATGTTTCCGACCCCCCAGGAGAGGAGCTGCTGAAGATGGGGGAGGAAGACGAGCAGGGCTGGTGTAAGGGCCAGCTGGCCAGCGGCCAGGTCGGCCTCTACCCCGCCAACTACGCCCACGCCATCACTTCGTGACCCCGCCCTGTGCCGGCTCCTCACCACCAATCAACAGCACCATCTAGTTGTACCCTAGACTCTTATGAGCAAATGAAGAAGAAGATGGCTGACGTTAATGTCTGCGGACAAAAACAGAATATCGTAGTTAGTTGGCAAAAAAAAAGCACACTCACTTTTTTTTACTTTCTAGCTTTCTTAGCCTGTATACATTTTATTTTAGAACGCTAATGGAGCCTAGGATAAAAGGTACAATGCCAAAACATGGTCTTTTCTTATTTTATTTTATCATTACCTTCAGTGGCATGCAGCTAGCTTAGGTCCATCGCTGTATGAACACGTACGATGACAGGACCAATCAGGAGCTGTTCATTCTGACTAAGTCATGTGATCCTTAGAGCCTGATGTTGGTTGGTTGTATGTAGCACCCAAGCAGACAGTTTGAGAAACCACACTTGGTCGGGCAAAAATGGACAGTTGACATTATTACTTGCATACCCTTTTACACAACATACTGGACACGGCCTACAAAAACTGTGAATAGACTAGATTAGATGCACCTTGCTATTAATTCTGTAGACCAGCCAGTCAAACGCATCACTGTGGGAACTTGTTTTGGTGGAGGAACCAGAGATGTCGATTGACCATGGTGTTTGACTGGGAGATTCATAGCTCTCTGGTGGACTGGTCTAAATATTACTAGCCTACATATTACAAGGGGTTTAGCATCAATGATTACCAGAGCTGGGCTTGTTTTGTTTATTTTGCATCTTCAATGTTATCTAGTAGCTTATTTATCACCTGGACTTTAGATGTATTTATACTCTTTTCGAATTCATTGTACACAAAGCTCTTGATTAGCAGAAACAGAAAATCACATTTTTCTTGGTAATGGTGTTCCTGGGATACTATGCTGTAGATTAGCTATGAATGATGGTGAATTCATAATTATATTGGTTCTCTGTTATACACATTTTTCCTACTGCGGTAGAAATTTGTTACTGCGCCTGTCATTTTTGGTTTTTATATATATTTTTTTGAAAGCGTTATCCATTCTAAATTGTCAATTCTCTCTTCTTAATAAGATAACATATTTAGAAATGTTTGTTCTAATTTATTTTTAAAACTAATTTGTTTAAATCCTGTAATATTTTCATGAGAACTGACTTAAGTGGAAAGTGAGTAGAGAGTTTAGGTCATTTAAAATGCATGAGAGGGTACTTTTGCTATTGTGCACACAGCTGAACTGGGAACATGTTCCTAATCCATAAAACACATCTCAGTCTTCATAAGTTAGCACAAATGTGTCTATTTTTATTATTATTCTTCATACCGAGGTCTGACTAAGTTTTTTGTATTTTGTTTGTTTTGTGACCGTTCCAAGAGCAATGCTAGACCTGACCTATGTAGGCTTTCAAATAAAAGCAGAATTATAGTTACTGTCTTTATTACATTACTCACTGTAAAGCTCATTTGATTCATACGCTGACTTGTCTCATCTCCACTTTAAAAAAATATTGTACAATAATACAACCTTAAATCTACACATTGAATGGTGAAATAGGATAGTTAACCTTGTAGGTGAGAACATTTTGATTTGTAACTCATAACATTTAAAATTTCAGTTAATCTTTGAAGCCACTATTAAATGTTTTTTGCAGGTGGGATAGTTAAACTACATTTCCCATGAGCCTCGTTGCAAAGGGCTACCTCAAATCTGAGGTAGCTAAATCTAAATATTTAAGGGAAAATATTAAACTGAGTGATTAACTAGATGCTTGGCTACAGCATGTGTATAGTGATAAGATAGGATAGCAGGTCTTCAGTGTCAAGTATTTGGAAAGCTTATAATAAAATTGCCTTATTTTATTTTTTTGAAGGACACTTAATGTGTTAATTGCTGTACATGCACCCATGTACACAGTTCAAGTTTATATATTAGCTACTAGTGTTTTGGAAATAAATGTATTAACAGTGTATATACAGTAATGCTAAGCACATTGAGAGATGGGCCATCTTCTGGTTCCTCCGTGGTACTTTTACTTCAGGTGGTATCGACTGCTGGGGTTTTCCACAGCCTACCACATACCTGGCTTTTCTGGATTCATGTTCGCATATCAGCACAGCGACTGGAAGACCACCTTCATCATGTCTTAAGGTGTAGCCATTAGAAGACCACCACCACCATCATGTCTTCAGGTATACACTTCCTGCTCCTTTCCCTGATAGGTGGTGCTATCTTCTCTCTTCATCTGGCATGACTCTCGGCACGACCTGTCTGGCGTTTCGCTTTGACCTCTGGTAAATGTGGCGTTTTGGCTCACAACCATAGACTTACGTATACTCAAAGGCCATTTCGCCCTGTTCTGTTAACTCTAGACCAGGGGTCTTCAACGTTTAAGCTAAGGACCCCTTAGCTGAGAGAATCACGGCACAAGGACCGTCTATTGCATATGAAATGTTGCCGGGTTAACAATGTGAAGAGGGGCCTATATTGCCATGTATAAAAGTAATTTGTACTGTATACTAAGCCATTAAAATGGTTGACATTAACAGGACATTTCCTGCAGTGATAACGGTAATACATTCTATAGACAATTGTCTTCACGTTATTGTGGTGGGATCACAGGCCCAGGTGAGAATGTTGTGTATGGAAGGCTGTTTTTACCATTCAATACATTTAAATTAAAATAATTGATAATTGCACTAAGTGTATATTTTCATAATGAATGTATTAAATACTAACAGCTTGATGTGCAAGTTTGCACATCTAGTTTATCCATAAGAAAATAAGAGGTGCATCACAATAATTCAGTCAATTAAAAATCTGTAATTAAAACATTCCAACTGGGATATTTAGGATGCAAATTAATTTATTTTATAAACTACATTGATAAAATGTCACTGAAGTAAAATGTGTTGAAATAAAAAATAAGTAATTTTTGAAATTGTCTGGTTCAATTAGTATCCACAAATGTTCTCAGAATTCAAAATAAATCATTTGTATACATTTGTTGGTTATATTCTGAGACATTCACAAATTAGCAGTCTTGATTCAGTGGTGGACACTGAAAAATAAAAATTGACCTACTATAAAACGTCAAAGTAAACATTGATCACGTATGCACAGAAATCACAAATGTACAAGAAATTCAGGCGCTTCAAGAGCCATTAACAGGGGGGTCCTCATCCATATCCTCTTCATCATCACGTCCATTTTCCTCAAGCCGTTGACCCATCTGCACATCCTCTTCCTCATCCTCCTCTTCCTCCTCCTCCTCCACCATTTCAGAAGCGCCTAGACAAACAGAGTGTACCGCGATAAGACAGCAATCATAGATTTTTCAGTATTGCGCGAGACATTTCCACATCGGTGCCGCCATTAAGATTAAACTGAGATGGCGGTTGTTTGAATACCAGTGATGGGAGGACAGTAGCCACGACGATAAGCGTGTATTATGAAACGATAAGGTTCTACCATACAAAACAATACGTTTCTATCATACAATACATCATCAGCGCTACTAACTGATGGTAAGAATAATTAAACGGGACAAGTACCACACATCAGCACACTAACGGAGAGTACTCCATTTTAACATCCAAATACTGATACGCCATTCTCAGTGAGCTTGACAAAACCCGACAAAGTAAAATTAGGGTCAGTCATCAGAACAGTTGCAAACTTCAAAATCAATAAACACCTCTCCCTTCAATGCCTTGCCATAGGGTGCTCCTCCAGAAGCGCCGCCCCATACATTGCGAAAACTAGGGTTTGTTGTGAGCAGTGTTCGCCACTGTTCTATGTACGGAGCCAGGGCTGTGTGGAAATGCCAGATTATTTCTTCATCATGCAGAGACCAGTAAATTAGCTGATTGCTAGGAGATTTGTTGAATTCGACAAACGTGCATTAGTTTACAATCGCTAACTATACCGTTAGTGGGTCAACTCATGTAAAGGCCGCTGCATACTACCAAATGCGTCGCAACGCGGCCGAGCACTTCAAAACAGCAGTGCCTATCGTTTGGCCACATAGAAAGAATGCATACATCTAATGGTAAAATGTAAGATTTTAAATGGTAGGGTATCACGGTACCTTTTTAGTACCGGTTTACCGTGCAACACTAGACTAAACCGTGCTCACCATGTCGGACATCACGTCCAGGAATTTGACCCGCTTGGAGCATCCCCTTCAACCTCTCCACCTCAGCCAATGAGGAGGCATTGGCAATGGCAATCTGAAACACCAAGCACGCACTTGAAGTGGACAAATCAAGTTGTACTCAAACACACAACACTTTTTGCTTTTCAAAACCTCTTCCTCGCCATCAAACACAAACACGCATGACATTGGGCGCTGGTGTACCTTGATGGCTTCTACATCAGCTTGAGACGGCCCCGCCTTCTTCTCAGGTTGGACAGCGACTCCAGGGGTGAACCTGAAGACAGATGCATGCCAGTTAAGACCAGCAGGGGACCAGTTGCTTCTTTGACCTCTCAACCAACCAGTGTAGTATCTGTTCTTTTAGTCAAATATACTGATACAGAAAATGAAACATCCAAAAGACAGCAGTCCTGAGAAACACTGTTAAAGATTGAACCTTTAGTGTGTTTAACAGCGAGTAGGCCACTTTGTCCTAATATATCTGTAAGCGTTGCCTTAATTCCGATCCACCCCCAGACAGGATCCAGTGATTCTGAGGAGCTGCTGTCCAATTGGGACGTTTAAGTCTTACGTTTTCGTTCGCTTGGCAATATCCTTTGCAAGCTGAGCACCCCGTTTGCCCTTGAACATTTTCTCTGCCTCCTGCCGTTCCTAAGGTGATATATCAAGAGTTAAAGCTTTTATACAAGTAAGAATGGCGCAGGAAGCTTTCCTCCAAAAAGGCCACGGACAGTCAGCTTCAGTGGTACAACGCCACAGCTCACCTTTTCTACAATAGCTGCTCATTGTCACGAATCTAGAGAGCACTTACTTTGAGCTTCACCTTCTGAAAGTCGAGAACTCGTAACTGAGGAATTTTGTTGATGACATAGAGCCTGTAATGCTTCTTGTTTGTAACGGGATTCCTTAACAGACTGGAGAAGGATGAAACTATTAACTGTATATTCACAATATGAAACCCCAACATCCAGCTAAATAATAACCAAATGTAAGAAATGTATAATAAATACCTTAGAAGCGTTAAGGACTTTACTGTGGCCAGTGGATCCAAATCTCCCTTAGAATGAAACCAGACAATAGTCCAATTTGATTAGATACTTCAGGAGAAATATTCACTTTACACCTTTAATCGACGGGAATGTGAATGCACCAAAGGCTTACCAGTTCCAGAATGCTGTTGCTTGTTAGAATCAGTTCTCGCAGGCATGGCAGAGACTGTTCAATATTTTCACCAATGCGACTGTAAATTCACAATTTCACGCTGAATTATTATTAAGACAGTGAGTTTAGAAACACATGCCAGCTAACTATCCACTGCGCACTTTATAGAAATCAACCTACAATCATCAACAACGAACGACGACTGCTAAACGCACCATATTCTGTTGTTGTTCATGAGCAGCGTTTTCATCCGTCGGAGCAGAGGGAAGCCGTCCAGCTTTCGGATTTCATTGTCAGAAAAGTCAATCGTGTCGAACTGGTCAAGAGTAGCTCCCAGGTTTTCAAGCACGGGGATTTTATAACCTGTGGATGAGACAGGTTAGTAAACGTACTGCCATTGTTTCGGAGGGCTTGGAAGCTAAGCATGCTAGCTCGGCGAGCTAACCGATATGTAATGGATGAATATATTACCTCGTAAATCCAGTTCCCTGTCTCTCACGGGGTTTGTGTATTGCGCAGCCTGCTCGATCAACTCTGCAGATAATTTCACCATGTCGAAAATTAACTTGAAGCCACAAACCCAACTTCAGATATCACAAAGTAAAACGCCGTTTCAACACGCTGCCGCCCGGACGTGAGAGTACAGCGTCGGAGAGTGGGTCTTACTTTTGTGCGCCCCCCTCAGGTGTGGAGGAAGCATAACAGTTGTATATTTAACGCTATTTATTATAGCCTATGACACACACGTGTAATAAATACATAAACAAATAGTTTTTATCGATTCATAATTAAAAGCCCTATTGTACGCCTACTGTATAGCATACATTTTAGTTTCCAAGCGTATATGAGAAATGTGAATCTTAGGAAACAATTAGTCCAAATTATTCATCATCATGATGCTGGAGAATGATTGTCGATATTTGAACAAATCAAGACAAAAACACCTCTCCTTCAGTGCCATTAAACATGCTCCCTCTTAAGCTCCATCACTCAAATTGGAAATGCATTTAACTGGCATAGTGTGGTGCGGTCTGCACCACAGTGTGTGTTCCCATTAGCCTGGATTTATTTTAAGCGGTCAGAACGGGAAGCTAGTTGACCATTAGGAGATATTTGCTCAAATTGACAGCAAATATTAGCCCTAGGCTACAATCGCTTAGCCTAGCCCTAGCTAACCTATCTATACTAGGCTATGTGTGTAGTTTCTTGTTAAGTAGTAAACAGGTAGCTATTTGCCATTGTAATCAGCCCTAGGCGTAGACGTCTGTGTTTCCCGCATTCAGGTCTGCGGTAGTTTGTCAAATCTGTTACCCTTGTTATACAGTATCGGTGTATCATGCCTGTTGCTTTACCTGTTCCTGTTGTCTCACCTTTAACCTGCTGAATTGTGTGGGCCTATGCCTCCTATAGCCTATCTCAACCCTGACACCCTGTAGTTTTAAACAAACTGAAGGTAGTCTACGAGGCCAGGAATTTTTACAAGCACAATAAGACGATGTCGTAAGACCACATCACATTTCAACTGGTCTGCAAAACCATAACATTAAGGACATTCACCACACACCCAACAGCTGTTTCCTCAGCTGGATGTTCTAAGAGTCCAACAATGACCTTTCATCCACTAGGCTACTGTATCTCTATTTTCACTCTATGCTTTTTTCCTGAAAATCTTGCAGAAGTTTGGCATGGCATTGACACTAAAGAAGCTTTATTAAAAAACACTTATCAAAACAACTGGCATGGTGTCTCAAGTAGGCATGGGACGATATGATTGCAATAAATTATATAATAACGGTTATTTATTATTATGAAACTATTAAAATGTCACAAAAACATACTGGAATCACTTTTTTTTTACATTTCGTAGACATTTCTATTGGATCATGACACGCATACTTATCTTTGTTGTGTGATTGATTATGTTTTGATTATCTTTATTATGTGGGGAACACAACAGGCAAGCCGAGCCTTCAGCCATGGTGGTAATTGACTGGAAAGATGCAGATTCAGGGCTTGATTATAGACCGGGCACGTCACGTAGGGTTTAAAGATAACACAAATAAATGATAACACACAGTATATACTGTATAATATATATATATATATATATATATATATATATATAAAGGAAAACAAACTATGTCTATTTCCATTCCATAATGTCCTTTGTCAACACAGGCCAGGAGAGAGCATGTCTGAAAAGACTCACTGCACCATAACAAATATGTTGTTGTCAAACATGCTTGTAATCAACAAATAACAGGAGGATTTCGAAAGACCACTTAAACGGCATCTCGTCGCATAGTCCATTCACCAGATGTTGTTTCTCCCACTGGTCAATTCTTAGAAGTCCAAATAACTGCTGAATTGTTGCTCAACAACTGCTGCCAGTGACTTTTAACATTCTTAGTGTGTCAGAAGAATCATAATAATAGTGTAAGATGTTAGCTAACATATACAGTAAGTATACTTTATAATTGTGCTGAAACCTACAGTGCTGCTATCACTGATTGCTGATCACTGGTGGTTACTCTTTGTTGTTGTAGAAGAGAATTTATGGTACAGTATATTCACATTTTGAATCCTAAATGTAATTATAACTATGGCTACTAATAACTAATGGAATTTGAAGCCATGTGTGATTTTAATATTGAGGTAAAAATAGAGAATAAAAGCTTTAGTTCTGCTTTTAATATACATTTGCAATAGTACAGTGCTTTTTATCCACACATATATAAAAAGTAGTTTACATATCGACATTTTTATTTCAGAAAAACAATGACAAATCCCACATACAATAACAATGTTAAAGGAAAACCGTGGTAGTGGCACATTAATTATCGTCAACAGCACCATTACAGTGATGCAGCTGTGATTATACAATGTGCCATTTTGTGTTATACATTGTACATTCAATTAAGTTTACAAAATGTCTGTTTTAAAATATACATATACCCTTTGCAACTTCTTGAAAGAGGAATTATTTTATCACAGTATTTATGAAACGCCTTTAGAATGGCCGTAGGTCATTGATTGCAAACTGTACTATGCATTTGACATATTCTCCACTACTTTAGAAATATGAATGACATCCAGGTAATGGATTGCTATCGTTGTCTTGTTTCTCTTAGGAGGCAGTGAGCAGTTGCCGATGGCTGCCTTCAACCAGCCAGCAGACAAGTTTGGCAGCAGAACTGATGAAATATTTTCTTCTCACACAGCCTATTGGACCTCACCATCTCACAGAACACCTTGTCGGCTGGCAGAGAGACATAGAAATCAGAAACCCAACATGTCTTCGTAGAATCTAGTGATTCCCCAGTTCTTTATACATAAAAAAAAGTCTACTCACTCACAGTCTCCACCCCCATGACCCTGAATGGTTGGATTTGATTGGGCAAGCGGGAGAATTCCAATAAACTCAAATGTACATTTGATTGTGTGACGTCACATGCCAGCGTAACTGTGATAAACAAGGTACACGCCACGATTTGTGTCTGCAGCGCCCCTTGTGGTCGGAACAAGCGGAGCAAAAAACGTTAACAAGGAATCATGGCCTTGTAAAATGCAACTGGGACATGCTGCCAAGGAGAAATGCAAATACCAGCCATTGTGGACCATAGGGCGGTGGACCATGATCTGCACAGCATAACAATACGAGGGTCCTGAAGGCTAATATTATCTCCTTGCCTTGTCAAGGGTCTCTTGTAATGGCTAACCCCTTCTCCCTCAAGAACAGTCCCTAGATATTTAACACCCAAATCACATTACATTCTAGCAGCACAAGACGTCGTTGGAAAAGCATTGTTGATCACATCTCCACAAATGAGCAAAAACGCTGATACAATAAATGAATTAGGCAATAAAGTGCTTCTCAAGTATTATTTAAATTGCATTAAATGCATTTAGAAAACCTCAAAACAGAGAGTGGATTAAATACCAGCCAAATTAAAGTTTCCATTATTCAGTGTTAGTCTGCCGACACCTGTGTAAAAGTGAACAGTGTAAAGCTCGGAGCTCGGGCCTTTGGTCATGTGGTTGGAGGTAAGCCAACACTTTCATTAATATTTTGCCTGGCAGGACCGGTGCTACTTGAGCCAATACACTTTCTGCCAAGTTGACGTGTGACAGAATAAAACAACTGTGTGATGCCAAGAATCAGTGCAAAGCTGTTTAATAGAGCAACACCACACAGCAATGCACCCTCTACAACCTCTACACATGAATACATCACAATTAACTGTCCTACAATTAGATTAGAAAAATAAAATGGCTTATGTGTTTACAACACATGATGGAGCCAAATAAATTATCTTTTATTTTCTATAGTATAAAAAAATGTTTCAGGTTAACATTTTGTTATTTTGATCTAATGACTTGCTGCTGCCTATTGTGGCCAGGACACAAAAAAATAAAAAGTAAATTTCATCTCAAGAGCCTGGTTAGTCAGTGGTTCTCAAACTGGGGTCGCAAGATGCAGTTGAGGGGGTGACAAGATGATTTTCAGAAATTAAATAACATTTAAAAATGATTAAAATGGCATAGTTTAGCCATAAATGTTAGTAGTAGTACAGTTTATACATTACTTTGATGTATTCTGCTACTAGCCTATATTAAAATACTATCAAATAATAATATGGCTGTTATTTTTCTACCACCTCTGGGATAGTGGGGGTCATGATTCTCTGGCACTGTTATTTTGTGGGGTCGCGAGATCATTTACGGTAATAACCATTTGTTGGACCAAAATGAAGGTTAATTAGCCAGTAATGTAATCTATTATAGATCTGGAAATAATTCTCTAAGTACTCACCATTAGTACAAGTGGCGTTCAAAACGCAGGCCCTGCTAGCCAGATTGTAGCCATCTTTGCATTTGCTACAGGTAGATCCAGGACCATCACAGCTCAAGCAGTTCTCCTCACACCTCAATAGACAAGGGAAGAAAGAGAAGTTAGAAAACGGAAAGATCGTGGCCAGCTACTAACCCGGTGCCATCTAGAGTGTTGTGGGAAAGTCCTTCTTGAAGGTAATATGTGCAGATGAATTGATTGATTTGTATTATAGCTTCATTTGATTACAATACTCTAGACGTCCTTAGCCGCAGGACTTACCTTCTAGCTATTATATTTCTCAACACTACCTCGAAGGATGAGAGAATAAGCAAGCAAATTATGCAAACTACGAAAATGGTTTACATCTTCAGCAATCACATAACAATATACAGTGTGGTCATATTGTCATAGTGACACATGTCCAGCGGCTGTGCATAAGTAACGGTGGTCGGAGGTATTAACTGCGCAGGGCAGATTCATACCTCACTCTCTGACACCTCTAAGGACGCTCTGGCAATATGCCAGAGCCCATTGGGCTTTAGCGTACCTTGTTAAGGAGCCGCTCTCTACTCAGGAGAACTGCGTTCGTGTCCCGGTGACATACAGTAGTTATTTAATGCAACATGCCTGTTTTATATTTGTAGTGCTGCCTTCCTTATTTCCTGAGCACGGATGTCATGTGCCATACACAGTCTGGAAAGGCTGATGCCATATATTCCATTACATATACGGTACCGTAACACATAACTGTCATGTGCCATACACAGTCTGATGCCATATATTCCATTACATATACGGTACCGTAACACATAACTGTCATGTGCCATACACAGTCTGGAAAGGCTGAGGTAATATTTATGCTGACTCCACCTTTAACTTTAGAATAAATACCGCCAAAGGCATTGATAAGCT
>JAODUK010010029.1:0-12500 GCA_027564635.1 Typhlichthys eigenmanni | reverse complement strand
TACGATTTACAAATGTGATTTGCTATCCACAGACACAAAATTCCTTAACTTGTAAATTGGCATTTACAGTACATAAATGTGCTTTGATTTGTACAAATAGATAGTATCCAAATTGTCTATGAATAAAAACTTGAAATTTAATTATTTATGTGTGCTTTCATCAATGAAATGTCAATTTGAATCTGAAAGTGTGTGAAGTGTTGAATCTGCATTTGTGAATTGATGATACACACATTACTCTCAATCTCTCCATACCCCACTGCTTCATTACAAACACTGGTACCTCTATTCACAGCATGTTTCCCATCATCACACTGAAACATTAGTTTAATTCTGCCATCTGTAGCCCTCCTTCCTCACCACTGTATTCGTCTTCCTGCTGTAACTCGGCACCGTACAGAGTCTGGTCCGGCACCTTGGGCTCTCCACTAGGGTTTGGCGCCTCCAGCATCCTGGATCTGGAGTTCTGAAAACCATAGGACTGGTACGGGTGCTCAGAAGTGCCATAAAGGATCAGCGTCCAATCTATTAGCTTGCCTGGAGCAAGAGACGGAATCAGTGTGTAAGTAAACCAGAGAGAAGAGAATGACATCAGCGGTGTGTTCAGAATTGGCGAACATAGAACATTTCCGTTTGCTTTGAGTTTGCCACAAACGTTTGCGAACATAAGCAAACGGTTTAAGGAGGTACTTCTCGGCAAACACACACTGAAGCTGGACGAAGGGTGACGTTTTAAATCTAATATTTTATAGAATGTTTACAGAAAACATAAAAAATTCAAATTCAAATCAAACATGTTCGCCACGAACATTCCCCACTGTTCGCCAATTCTGAACGCACCTCTGCTCTGTGGGTCTGTTACAGGTGTGTGGTATGCTACAGACTTACCTAGCACCTCTTGGTTGCGATGTTGTGATGGAGAGTCAACTATTTCCAGGGTCCATGATCCTTCTGCCTTCTCTCCCCAGCAGTGGACAGTCATGAACTCCCAGTTCCTAAACCCTTCGATTGAATTATCAAATGCTCTGTGTGTAAAATGAAAGGAAAAGGCATGTGAGAAAGATGGTAACCTGACACGCCAGTCTCCAGATGGTTTATTACACATATGAGAAGTTGTCCTTTGAAACAGCTTGGAAATAGGTGGGCACTTTCAAAACATACTTGGCAGGCGATCACATCTAAACCATGCCTGTAGCTGCCAGTAATACATTATAGGACACCGACTGGCCTGAACCACTGGTGGTTCAGCCACACAACTTCAAACTTCAAGCTATGTGCTTGTGCAAGATGGATTCTCACATGATCTTGCAAATCCTTCTGCTTCCGCTAAGCTAGCTAAGTAGATGACATCCACGTTTTTCAGCAAGCAGCTAGTTGAATTAGCTGTTAAATGTAAAGGGCAAGTGGTTAAAATATGCACAATTGCAGAATCACCACAGCTCTCAACCCAAAACACTTTTTTATTTTATTTTATTGAGAAAGACAGAGGTTAGTGAAGTGCTAAGGGGTAGGGAGATCAGTGGTTGGGGTCCCGAGGTGTATTCTGAAGAGGTGGGTTCTGATTGAGTTTGTTTTTATTTGAGCTCGAAGTTAGCAAGCGTCCTGTAAACTGACTAACTGTGCCTTTAACATTTGATTAAACAACGCCACCTTTTTATCGCTGCTCTTTCTGTCTGAAGTCAAGCCCTCTGAAGTGCATTCAAAGTTTTCTGTAAACATAAACGGTTAGATGTAAACTATAACCTTTAGTCCAGCGGCCATGTGTGCTTGCAAACACAAGCCATGAACTCATATGGAATGAGTGTTGTAGGCCAGATTAGTCAAAATAAACTAGAACATTTATATATTTAAATAACTGTTCAGTTGTGTGTGTTTTGATCATGCACACTCTTTTAACATTATTTTACATTTGATGCTGGATTGTATGATCTACTGCGAATTTCACTGACTAGTTTTGACCAATCATTGACATACCACACATGAAAATGCATTGCGAAGCCAAAGGCATTGTTGTTGTGAGCGGTGTTCGCCATTTTTTTACTGTTTATGTTCCTATTTACGGAGCCAGGGCTGTGTAGAAGTATTGCGAAATGCAAGGATATATTTGTTGAATTTGACAAAATGTGTGTTAGCTTACATTTAGCTCACAATAGCTGACAATACCTTTAACTTTTCCCATCTCACCCTCCTAGTGCAGTGTGGTCATCACCTTCTGGCCAGTAGCTGTGAGGGCGTCCCAGAGGGAGACAAGAGGTTAATCTCCAGGTCTCCTCGTCGTGGGTGGACAATCGTGACCTTTACTACCACGTGCTCCAGGAAGGTCACGCGTTGCTCCGCCTGGTCTGAACAGCCGGAGGTGATCAGGGTGCTGTTCAGGCTGTGGCCCGCTCGGATATACCTGTGGGCAGTGGAAGAACAGACGGATTCCTTCACGTTGTTCCTGGTGACCAGCGAGCGTAAAGTACATTCTATACAATGGCATTCTATACAATGGCAATTAATAAAAATGAATTGTAGCTGCATATAATCTGTCAGTAAATTATTTGATTAATGCTGATGATACATGTTTGCCGTGCATCTTACCAAAATAATATGATTTGGTTTGACATAGAATGGCATTTGAAAGATTTGAAAATTCAATTACAGACATACTATGTAAAATTGACTAGGTGACATTATACAAATGTGTTTATTCTGTGTAGCCATTCATTCAACACAATACACATATGCTGTCGAGCAGTGAACTTTTCATTCTCTCATAAACATCCTGTCAGGGTATTTTCCAACCCTCAATTGAACGAGAGTGAAAATAAAACACAGACCTATCAATTCACTTCAGCTCCAGGCTAAAACTAAATAGGGCTGTGTGTGTGTGTGCTTCCCTGTGTTGTGAAGCTGAGTCAATAGATAAATGCTTCACATTGCATAACACAGGCATATGGTTGTGTCCACATATGCCCTGGGTAATCAAATCACTATCAAATTAAAAGTTTTTCTTCGCCTTTCATTTAATTTGGTGTAATTTCTTTTAATTGCAGGGCGGCAGCGTATTGATCACTAAAGAAAAAAATAAATAAATGTGGAAGCTTATTATAATCCACTTTTCAGCTAATGTTTTACAAGCAGATGGCAGCGAAATGAAAGAGCAAACAGTTATGCACTCTCTCGCATAACAGACTGAATGTGAACCATCAGCATATGAAAACTAATCTGTTTTAAATCTCATTACCTTCCAGTTTAATTGAATGGCACCTCTACGGGGCGTGACAAGCATTTAACACATGCATATTATGAAAATATGACACACCTGGTCGCACACAGACCTCTAATAACCATATAACCTCTACTCTAGTCTAATAACCTATGCTTTGCCATTGACATTATAAGAAACAAGTACATTTTTCTTTACAAGGACAGAAAAGTGGGAAAAAGTGTATTTTATTTTTAAAGAATATTCTGTCATCAATATTGGCCAGGTCAGGTCATGTTTATGTGTGCCATAAAACTCATTTCTATTCAGTGACCCAAGGTGTCTTCATTTTTCATCTTTATTACATGCATAAAAACAGTGTACTGAATCAAAAGTGTATGTGTGAAGCTTAAATCTGTCTGTAGCCGAACAAGCATAACCGTTGAGATACAGTGTGACGCCATCATATTAAAATCTGTCTGTCCCCTAGCCACTTGGCGGCCTTTTTGGCAACCAGGGTCCATCAAAATGTGTCAATGCATCTGCATTATTGGCTCTTTGGAAAGAGGGGCGGGATATGTGCCAAAAACTACTTTGAAGTTAAGAACTGTATTCAGAAGTCTCTTCTATATAATGTGTCTGATTATACCCTCCGAGCCAGTGGTTCCCAACTTTTTAAACATTTACCGAAATTCTGATGGTTTGGTTTTTTTTTCTTCGTAGGGTAAACCTCTGCAGTACTCATTTTGGTAATTTTTGACATTTTTATTTGTTAATGAACAGTGCATTATATTCTGGAACATTGTGTATTACTGCATTCATTCTTTTGTGAAATAAATTTGAAATAAATGTAATAAATGTAATAATTGTCGTGACTTAATGACCAAGGAGAAAGGCGTGTCTTGAGAACTGCTCTAAGGTCATGTTAATCATTCATACCTAATAAGCAAAAGCAGTTATAATGATCTGGGATTCAAGTCCCTTCCAGCTGTGGAAGTTATATTAAAAGGAAACTTCCAGATGTAACAACAAATAAGTTATAAGGCTTTCAGCACTGTTGGTTTTGTTAACTTAGCAAAACAGGACTTACCTTTATAGCTTGGGGGGTAACAAACCCTACGTTCAAAACACCAGCGTCCAGTTTGTGAATTTGCTCTGCCAACAACTACTTTGAATCCAAGAACCCAGTATCAAGCTATGCACACCTGTTACCCCATGTTGCTTCCCAGATTATTTTTATATTTAATATAGTTTAACGATGTTTATCTTTGCTTGCTACCAGACTTCTGGCTGCTTCCGTGTTCTTTCATTACTTCCTTCCACCATAGTTATTTGCCTGCGATGATTTCCCAACATTGTGCTGTAGATAAGTTTGTGTAGCAGAACCCATGAGCATGCAGATTCATACATTGATAATATACAGGATATTAGTATTAGCATGCTTGTTATGGGAAAATATCGGATGACGCAGCTTTAAATGAATGCAGAATAGCTTTGTATCTGTCACAACAAACATCTGGAATGAATTTAGGATAATATGTTCCAATATCAGCACAGCAAATGTTTAAAATTGCATCTTTGACATCGGCTATGAAAACACAAACCATGCTCCTCTCTGAACGGTTTTTGACCTAGTGAAAAGAGTTTATTCTTACAATGTTCTTTGATTAATATCCACATGTCCGTGTCAGAGACATGGAATTAACAGAGTTACGCCAACGGAAGTTCGAAATTGTCAACGGTCACATGGTTCATGGAGATAAACCTATGGCAAAATAGTTCCCAGAAGTGCTTGGTCGGCAGTTTGAAAATATATATAAATATATATATACACACACAGATATATAACTTCATTTTTTGGCAATTAGTAATCAATAAATGCACCAATTTACATTTAAATCAAATGTATCTGGGTACTTTTAGTATTTAGGCTAACTTCTGGGAACTATTTTGAGGCTCCATTGGCGTGAACAGAGATGGCGTAACTCTGTTCTTTCCATGGATCTGGTCCGTATGTGATTTCACAAGTATTGCAAAGGATACGTAGAGCAGGTTATTTGGTTACCTATGTAGTGTATACACGCATAATACCTGAGGGCTTTGCTTACTGTCACTGTTTTGATGTGAATCAGAATAGCATGTTCGGCTGAAATACACATGCGCTCAATGCATTCACAGCCCATAACGGTTTGCATGGCACGGGCATCCATCTTCATATTGCGCTGTGGTTATAACCAGTTGTCACAGGAGCATGGATCCACTGAGAATTGGTAAATATGTGACTTTGAACATACATCCCAAGCTCCTCCGCCTTCATGCCATCACAAGCATACAATTATCATGGCGTTTGTATTGGTGTTGTTGTTATTGTTATTGTTGATATTTAAATCCTCATGACATAAAATGAGGACCAGCAAATCCCAACAGAGCTCCTTGACGTAACATACAGTGATATATATGCAGAGTCGATCTGATCAGAAGACCCAGTATAGGACAATTTGTTGCCATGGTCACAGCACTAGTGCTTAAAACCAGCGCCCACTGGTGGCATTGTTCGGTCGTGCGTCAAGGAATACACTTTTACATTAGAAACTTGAAGACAAATTGACGGAGGAGCTCAACAATCTGCAGATATTCAATGTGTGTTCATGGCTTGATGCTCAAGAAAGACAACAGAGTTCTAAACCTTGCCATCGACACGTCTCAGACGCCATCAGTGGGCGTTGGCCTTTACAGTAGGGACAATTTCGTGTTTTACATTTATTTGACTCGGGACATCCATCTTGAAATCGGGACAATACCGGGCAAACCGGGATGTCTGGTCACGTTGTTTCAGTTCACCTCGCTGGGGGTTGAGCCAGTCAGAAAACCCGGAATAGGATGAGAGCAGTTGTTGTCATGGTCACATCACTAGTGATGGAGTCCAACTCACCTGGTGTGCTGTTCAGACGTCGTGGTACAGTTGTGCTGGGCAGGAACGTTCCTCCACCTCTCAGCCTCCAGCACCATAGCCTCAGAATCCACCAGGCCAAAGCCATATAGGTGGCTTACTGGCACGCACACACGCACACACACACACACACACACACACACACACACACACACACACGCGCACACATGCACACACGCACACAAACATACGCACTCACACAGTGTACACACGCAAACACACACATATGTACTCACACATACACAAGCACCCACACACACACACGTGCAGACATGCACACACACATTATATTAAGAATTTGAGAGTGAGATATTAAACTGAAAACAGAACAGAATAACTCTACAGCCGTTACATTATTCAGGTACTAACCACCTCTACTGTATATAACATTCTGTCTCCTCTGGTGAATCCTTAACTGGCACAGGGCAGGCCAACCCAGCAAGAATGCCTTTATAGTATGATACTGTAGCATGCTAAACATTTTTGTTAGAAGGTATTATTTACGCTTTGTTTCAGAGACCTTGACTGGCAGTTCCTGAAAACGGCAGGTCATAAACACAGTGTGCCATATTCTCTGACATTCTCTTACCTCGGTGTCCAGCTGCATTGGTCTTCCAGTCATTGGCCTTCAGGTGGACCGGCCTGGATGTCTTCACCAGCAGGTGTTGAACATCTCGCCACGTCAACAGCAGACTGTGGACACACGCCTGCGTTATCAAACTGTTTATAGGCAGGTCTGGCCACGCGGCAGCCATCTTATTAACGCTCCTCATAGGCAGGTCTGGCCATGCGGCAGCCATCTTGGTAGCGCTCTTAATAGGCAGGTCTGGCCACGTGGCAGCCATCTTATTAACGCTCCTCATAGGCAGGTCTGGCCACGCGGCAGCCATCTTATTAACGCTACTCATAGGCAGGTCTGGCCACGTGGCAGCCATCTTGGTAATGCTCTTTATAGGCAGGTCTGGTCACGCGGCAGCCATCTTGTTAATGCTCTTTATAGGCAGGTCTGGCCATTTGGCAGCCATCTTGCTAATGCCTGAGGGCAGGTATTACTGTAATAAGTTCTTAAATGAAAGGGAAGAGAGCCATAAATGCACTTTCAATGATAACAAAATGTACAGGTTATAATCACCAGTCAAATCTGATTAAAACTGCTTATAACATTTTGAAACTATGCCCCAGGTTTTTTTCCCCATAGGTTATACATGCATGCGCAATTGTCAAATTGTGTCAGTGTAACCACACTAAATAGGTTACGCTTCAATTGTTATAAAGCAGATGCTTTTCTTCCAACTGCCATATTTGCCATTACGAACTTAAGAGTTCTCCCATAGAGTTCTAATCAGAATCCTCTCAGTTGTCTGTCTCTTCTACAATGTCATGCGTTAGCTTGTAAAGAAGAAACACTTTGAGCAGAGTAACGTGGGTACGATTCTGTCTAAAGCGACACACAATGAGTACAATTATTGAAGCAGATAGGGGTAAGGCATTTTGTACAGGTACAGTACAGTACAGGTAGGCCAACTCTGGGGAACTGGACTACAGTATCCTGCCCCATGCATGAGTAGTATTTCAGACCATGGTACCTGGAAAAGGTAGGGGGAAAAAATCTAAGTTTGGTTTATAAAATGTAACCAACAAATTAATTACTTCCCAAACATTTAAACGTTTAAATTGAGATTGGAAAGATATAATAAAGCTAACTCTGAAGGGTTTAACTCAAAGTAAACTCCATTTCACTTTAACCAACTTCCCTATCGAGGCCAAGCTGGTCCAAGCGATCACAACACCAGAGTGTTCCCCCGAGAGGAGCCGGAAGACGAGCATGCGAGCAGATAGCCGGGTCAGAGAGCAAGCAGCGGAACGGAGAGAGAGGCTACTGACTTGGCCTCCAGGGCGAGAGCGACGACCCCGGCGACCATGGGAGCGGAGACAGAGGTCCCACTGTGGCTGTCCGTGCAGCGATGTCGCAGGTCAGAGGTCACCTGCACCAGATCCAACAGCACATTCAGTGTTGGAATTGTTATTATTGAAAAGGTGGAGTCAGCGATTGTCAGCCAGTACACTTTGTCAAAGTGTCACAGAATATCTGCTCACGGTCCGATAGCTGCCCGGTCTGTGTGCACGTTGGAAACATATAAGATGGCATTTCTACACAGACCTGGCTCTGTAAATGGAAATGCAAACAAACACTATCCCAGCCTTGGCAACGTGTGTCCAAAAGTGTTTTTGTTTTGATCGAGTTCAGATATTAACAAGCTTTCTCCAAAATGGCCGACGATACCTTTAATGATGGGGCTATATTTTCACATTTCATGAACAAATTCAATTATAATCCCTCAATTTAGAGTTCTGGCAAACTCCACTGCCAAGACTCTGTAGACTGCCATGGAAACAAACCAAGCAAACAAATAGTGTTAATAAATATTAAATATAAATATTAAAAAACCTTTAAACACCGTTGAAACGTTTAAAGTGGGTTTTCCCAGTAATCCTAGTGCAACAAGTACGGCAACGTACTTGTTGCACAGGCAGAAAAATACAGCAATGTCCTGGAAAAGTTTAAGAGTTCCACAACTCTAAACTAATTTAATTCAGAATAATTACATGTTTCTACCAAAAGGAAAATAAGGCCAGGTCAAAATTGGCCGAAATAGTCAGGTGTCATCCTATACTCTTTCCCGTCATATTTGTTATGGCTGTGTGATACCGCACAGTATTTAAACAGAAACTAAATTCACTAGTTCAGGGGTCGTGAACAAGAAGGAATAAAACAAGACTATCTGGGATAATGAAGTCCTGTTTATGCTGGAGCTCTTAACCGCTGCTCATGAGAATACTTGACAGACGGGAGGTGTATGGCAGAGGAAGACTGCCTGTGTGGTACCCTGTCGGTGCTGGTGCATAGCATGGCCTGGCTGAGGAAAAGCAACCAGAGACAGAGAGATGCCTGGGAGGTGCAGGGCCAGACAAACAAGGGGAATGGGCAGAGGCCAGAGAGCCCCTGCTTTGAACACAAAGCTGTTCTTGAGCACCTTTTGTTTTTCTCCCCTTCGATGTGCTTCGTCTGCTGGCTTTTCAACCGACTCCCACTTTCCCCTTTCCTCAAACACACACACAAACTTATTTGAAACTCCATTGAGAGCTAGCCTTTTAGATTTACATCAATCTAGACGGCATTATTCTTCTTTTAGTCAGGTCTCTAATCTAAATAATAATAATAATATGAATATGAATAATATGAATAATAATATGAATAATAATATAATAAACTTTATACAACATACAAACTTTATACCATTCATACAAGAACTTTAGCTCAAAGTGCTTTACACTACACAAAGGCAGGGTCTGTCCTTGTCAAGAGCACTTGCTAACTTCTAACTCAAATCAAATCAAAACACCTCCCTTCAGTGAGCCAATGCCATAGGGTGCTGCCTCAGAAGCCCCGCCCCCTTTAGTGCCATAGGGTGCTCCCTCAGAAGCTCCGCCCCACACATTGGAAAAGCATTGCAAAGCCAAGGACATATATGTTGTGTAAGCGGTGTTTACCTCTTTGTTTGTGTTCCTATTTACGGAGCCAGGGCTGTGTAGTACAGGATTATTATTTCAGCACGCACAGAGAACGGTAAGATGCAAGAAGATATTTAGAGACTACGACAAAAAGTGTGTTAGCTAACACTCGCAGACTAAACCTTTAAGAGATTACATGCACATAGGTGCTTCACAATTAACTTTAAAAGTCAAGGATAATTAAAACGTTTTTTTTTTTTTTTTTTTTTTAAAGGAATAAGAAACAATATATTTCCAACACATATTGCAGTACATGTTACAATACAATATAAAAGCCATAATGTAAAGTCAAAATAAGATAACCATAACGGCTTATCCTAAACAAATTTAAGTAAAAAACACCCAGGACGTACATCTAAAAGCTACACCCTTTATTCACATTCGGAAAAAGGCCTAATTTGGAATATCCAAACAGAATATGAGACCTACCAAATATTATTTTGCCATAGTCAGACTTGGAATAATAGCAGAATACTAGTGTGGATGTAAAGCTGGCCAATGAGACCCCAGTGAGGCCTGGAAAGGCCTGAATTTAATGTTACACTACTTTCTTTGTGTCTGAATTACACAGTACACAACATTATTAAGCCCTAGTTTGAACTCGATCTCAACAAAAGCACCTCTGCCTTTGGCGCCATAATGCAAGCCTCAGTTTAGTTTTGCAGTGAGAATCAGTCTGGAAAGCCTCATAATCATTTTGAATGTGTCCGAGTAGCAATTGAACTTTCCAATCAGCATTGTGTTTATAGCTATGCGGGCGTGGTTTAGGTGTGCCGACAGCAAAAACAACCAGATGGTTCATCCAATCAGCTGCCAAGTATTTTTTTGAAAGTACAGCCATTCACAAAGAGTTTAAATGTACAGCTCCCCAGATGGACTTGTGACAACAATTCTTCTGGCATGTCAGGTTAATAGGGTGCTCCCTCTCTATTTTGGGGTGGCTGTGTATGACATCCTGCTTTAGTGCGTGAAGAAATCTTAAATGATTGGAAATGTTCTAGTGTCTATACTACATTCTGCCACTAGATGTCACACTAAGCACACCAGCATTTCAGACCAAAACAAATGCTCCCATTTAGGATTTTCTCAGGGTCCTTTCAAGAAAAGTCTTTGTATTGTCTTATTCCGGGGATTCTGATTGGTTTACACTTTTAGATACTCGTTTCTGTCCAACCAGTGAAAGTGTTTGATCTTGGCATCATTTCAAAGGATATTTCAAGCTCGTTCTTTCTGAACTATTTATTAGAGCATTTTACTCACATACCAACTTCAGCTTGGAAGCGAGAGCAGCAGGTTTTCTGGTACTTACGATCTTGCGGTCGTAGAACTCCCCGCTGCTGAAGGTGGTGGCTAGCGTGGAGCTACAGACCTCCAGGTACCAGGGCTTGTTGCCGCTCTCCGTGGTGCTGGAGACGGAGACGGTGTAGATGCTGTTGGTGTAGCCATCGCAGGAGCAGTGGTCGCCATGCTCCCCGCCGTTCCCCGACGCCCAGACGAAGATGGAGCCCAGGCCTTTCCGGCCCTGAGGGTCAGAGGAGCGTCGGGGGGGGGGGGGCGTGGGGGGATGTCAAGGTGGAGGCGAGCTTGCCTTTAAAAACTTGTGTCTGATTTGATGAATATGTGTTTTCCTTCTGGGGCTATTGTTGTTTATATCATTTTGATTCATGTTATTTTTATATACAGCTCTGGGGAACATTTAAAAAGAAATTAGATAATAATATTAATACTGTATAATGTAAATGTAAGAAATATAACAAAAATAAAACAATTAATTAAATATATACTATAAATAGTAACAACAGAGAACTTACTTCAGTGGTCTCTTCTTAATTACTAATTCATGAATGAATGAATTATTAATTTGTACATAAATATTTATTTTGGTCATTGAACAAAGTGGTTGGCAGGACTACAGCAGCCTGCTACTCCTCTCCTGACTTCTATAGAGAGCCTAAGGGTGTATTCACACCAGAGCTTTTGGTGCGCACCCGAGTTCGCGTGTGCCGTTAGTCTGGTTCGGTTTGTTGGTATGAACGCTCTCGTCCGAACTCGGGTGCGCACCCGGGACCGGACCCGGGTCCTCCAGAAAGCAGAGGTCTCGGGTACGGCTCATCCAAACTCCAGTGCGGTTCGCTCTGGTGTGAACGCTATGCGATCTTGGGTGCGCTAAAAACAAGAAGGAAACACTGCTGCTGGTGATGACTGACAGTTTGTTTTAACAGTTTATTAAAGCGGTTGTATGAAATGATCGTGGGCAAGGTAGCCTACACTGTGGTCAATGAAGGACGTCTTCTTTTTACAATAAAATTACTTCCTAAAACAAACTCAAAGGCAAATACATTTCTACAATGTGATATAAATTGTCCAGCCCCCGGGAAGAATGTATAACCCTGAAGACGACTGTATGACTACTAACGTCGGCTGGCTATATAGTTTTGCTAACGTAGCTCTCTTGCTTGCGACACAAATGTATTTTTTTGTGAATAAACAAAATTGCAGGTAATCGCACTGTTCACACACCTTCGGCCTGCTAGGCAATGCGGGTGCTCTGCTCTGAGCAAAGCTAAAAACTCACTTTGCATTAGGCTAAAAGACTACACAAAAATCTTCCTATATATAAGCAGCTTGTATCAATTCCATCCTGTGAGGTGCACTTGTAGCATGGCGACAATACCTTACACCAGGGTTCCCCAATCCTGGTCCTAGAGGGCCGCAGCCCAGCATGTTTTAGATGTCTCCCTGCTCCAACACAGCTGATTCAAATGAATGGCTCGTTATAATGACCAA
>JAODUK010010018.1:31038-55852 GCA_027564635.1 Typhlichthys eigenmanni | reverse complement strand
TCTCTCTCTCTCTCTCTCTCTCTCTCTCTCTCTCTCTCTCTCTCTCTCTCTCTCTCTCTCTCTCTCTCTCTCCCCCCATTTGCCATGGCAACGCGGTTTTTCCTGGGCGCAGCTGTTGCACCGACACAGACCTATTATGTGGAGGTCACAACACTGTGTTGAGTACTTGAGCGGCCGGATCAGGAGATCAGACGTAGTGCCGCATAGGAGAGTCCTGCTTTTATCCACCGTGCTTTGACACACAGGGGCTAATGTGAAAGGAGGCCACACGTGGGACGATCTGCGCCTCCCAGGGTCTCCAGGGTATCACGCACACACACACACACACACACACACACAGGGTATACTGTGGGTTAGACACAGAACACAGAATCAACGGGACTGCTATTCATGTAAATGTACCTATGTTATGAATTAAGTTCATTTTCTGAATGAAGCCCTAATATATTTAATAAGAGGTTGGGCGAGCTATGTTAAACCCATTGCAGCAAAGCCTGCTGGGAAATACCTGGGACCTCATGTATCAACAATTGCGCCGCTTTCATACTAAAAGATGGCGTAAATGTCAGATGTATGAAACCATGCCAGGTCCTGCGCATCTTTCCTTCCCAATAAATGTGTATTTTAGTGTATTTTAGCGTACGTGCACAAGCCTTTGACCCCGCCTTAGCTCCTCCAATAAGTTACTATGAAAATGGTAATAAATGTCCTCATCCGTTGTCCGGCTTACCCAGACGCAAAACGTGTAAAACAAAAGAAAAAGAAAATTCACTGACTGAGATTGACGTTTTGATCACAGATATGGAGGCAAGGATACATTTTATATTTGTTATATATGTTTGTCCTCCGGTATCAGCAATAAAAGAAAGTCAACGGAGTGGCAAATGACTACAGCAGTCAATGCATCGGGTTCCGAGAGCCGTACCGTATCCGAAACTATAAAGAAATAGTCGGATATCAAAGTCGATAAAGGGAAGAGTTGAAAGTGTGGCAGCTAAACTCACAGGAAGAAAGGCTGTAGTCATAGAAATACATTGTCAATAATATGTCAATACTATGAAAGAGATAAACATTATATAACAGAATGATAATGGATAATTAACATAAGTGATGAATTAGAACTGGTTAAAAAGTATATGCCGGTGCATGGATCCGTGCGTAATTGCCTCATGTGTGGCATTGATGTCTGTGAGACTCAGCAACAGCACATATTCTTAAACGGAGACAATTGCAGCGCATGCCGATCTTCTTGCACAGTGAGTAAGATATTTAATCTGTGAGAAGTAAGAAGGGTGCTACAATGGCGGTATAGAGAGGTTGACTACAGTAAGCCTATGTAACGATGGGCAGCCGGTTAACATTGTGCAGTAGCCTAAATCTCATTCTCTGATACCTCAAGAATGCTCTATAGAGTAATAGAGATGCCTTGGGCTCTTTGCTAAAGCCAACGTTTTGTAATCTGCGGGAGCGGGGTTCGGGGTCCCAATGGGGACAGAATTTGTCACGTATATTCAGTTCAAGTAGATTTTTAATTAATTTGACACCCCTACATTATTATGTTGCTTACATGCATATATAGTTGACGTTTGGGTTTTGGCTTTTCTGATGTTAAACATTAACCGCATTATGCTACATGATTGTGGTTCAGATATGTTTTTTAATTGACAACGCCATGTTGCCTTAAAGTAACTGGAGGTTTGGTACTTTTCAGTTTGAAATCGACACGTTACAGAGACAGACTTGACTTTGCAGTGCACTCCGCACATTCTCACGTCACGTTAATTTTGATACATCGCACTTTTTGCGTGAAAACCAGCGTACGCAACCAAATTCAAAAGTTAGAACTTTAATGTTAGTGGGGTCCCCCTCTCAGCCCCTCCCCTAACTCCATGATGCATTATTCAAAGTTGTGCAGTAGGTGGTTAGGCTCAGAGCTGGGGTGCAGTTACACTTTAAGGATGCTTACATGTTGACCATGCGTTGTAATAGGCACAGGAAAACCATACTAGCTCCATAATACTACAGTACACTGTATAGTGTAATCTCAAGTGAATCATTATAGTCCTTGGTGTGAACAGATTAGATTATAATCTTGAATTTACCTTGAGGACATTCTCATCTGTAGACCGACACCTGGTGTAGTTGGTGACGTCGGTGACCGCACCGCTAGCTTCTACAGCCAGGATAGTCACAGGGATGCACACAGTCTTCCCAGTCAACACGGCAGTGTTCAGAACATCCCTATTCTGCAGTACACGGACAAGGCAGACAGAAAAAAGAGAGACTGTTAGCTAAAGACGGCACATTTACAGACAGTAGCTGTCTTTTCACCTGCAGACAGTTTGAGTTACTTCCCCGCAGGCGCAAGGTTCGGGCTTCCACTATCCAGATCTAACAAAATAAGTAATCTGTTTACCCACCGTGCCACAACCGTGTTGAATGTGCACTTCACAAAGCCGTGAAAGCATTTTTCACTCTTACAGTATTTGTACGACATTACGTTTTTTTTTCTTGTTTACATTGTCTAACCTGGCTTCAACCAGAATATCTCCTCTGGAATAATACATTAGAAAGTGGTCAGAGAGACAAGCGACAACAATATAAAGGCAGCGTAACATTCTTTATTGAATTCCTAGAAAAGGCTAGCTACAGTACACTACATCAAAACCATGTGTAGCATAGCGCTGCTGAATAACTGCTAGCCATTCAGACGTCCTGCTTGACTAACGCAAGATAGATTCCTTACAATGGCCGGCATGGTTTACAGCTCTGAGGCTGCAGCATACACTGTCACATGGCTTGAGCAACGCTTTGTCCAGGGAGCAGGGAAGAAAGGCAGAGCGGGTGCAGGAGGATTGTCAAGCACTTTTAAAGCACAAAATTTATAAATGACTTAACATGGCACTATATACTGTAACCGCACCCAATACGCCCTTTGTGAATGAGGTCTGGACGCGCTTCATTGGTGATTGATAACAGTCTTTGCATTCTAATGAGCGTACAGTAGTTTGGGTTAATTCTGAAATAACTTAATACTGAGCAGCCTTTAACCATTCGCCATTGCCTCAACTGTTTGTATTGCATCATCTAGCTCTACCACCATTTAGAAACAAACACTTTACTTTAACATCATCACACTTAGCCACCACGACTGCTCGCTGATTGGTCCGCCATCCATGGTGCACGCTAGAGTGAACAGGGTTTCCAGACTATAATCTCAGCGGATATTCATCTTGGAGAAATAGTAGGCCAGAGCCAGGCTTGCCCAGCAAGAGAAACGCTAGCCCAGCAATGAACACTGAAACAGCTGATGACGTATATAGTGGTGTATGTGTGTGTACAGTACGTCCATATTCCATACGTACACAAGAAAACACATGTAAACCCCACCACACACACACACACACACGCGTGCTTCAAAATAAATATCCACATCTTCTGCAAACAGCAATACCTAAACATGATTACACCACAATATCCCAACCCATTATCTATTATTTTCTAGGTCTGCATGGGTGCTTAGCAGCAGCTTAGCTCTTACATGGCGCCCGCGTATACGCTGTCATGTGACCTAGCATTCCCACCTGACCTAGCCTTTGCTTCATACCATCAGCCCTCGCCTTATACGTGAACTGACTAGGTGATGAAGGCATTCATGGTGCTGACTGACGCTGACACAATGAGCTCTGTCATTTAACAGTCCTTATCCGGTCGCATCTAGCTCGCTAGCTCTGCTTGTGTGTTTGTGTGTGTGTGTGTTTAAGAATCTCCAGGCAATCTGTGTGTGTTTATTTTTTGTTGTTTTTTTTCCTCCATCCCGGTGCTTGTGGACTTAGCGTCTGCCAGATGTTCTGTGGCAGCTTGACTGCTGAACTCTCCCAGCTTGACAGCTGCTGACCGCAATTCCAACAGGACATGCTCCAGTTTAACCCCACGACGTTGACCCATGCGTAAGCCAGGGCAGTATCGCAGTGCAATCTGCACCGCTACACGGGGCCCTCTGGTACTGCCGCAGAGAAAGTGCTCGGCGTTTGGAAAAGAAAGCCCTGTAGAGCATGGAGCAGCCCATTAAATATCCTCAAGGGAAGGTTGAAGCGGTAAATTTGCATCAAAAAGAGGAAAATGAAACACTCAGAGAAGCCATTAGCATCTTCTTGCTGAGCAGCATGTAACAGAGACTGTTGTCAGAGAGTTGGGAGGGATCTGCTAGCAAAATGATCTGCTAGCAATGTCATTCAGTAATGTGTGTGTCTGTGTGAGAGAGGAAGGGGGGTCTAACTGTAATCAGTGAATTACTTACTAGGGAGACTTAATTTACGGTGATTTAATGGGCAGGGTCACTCCATTGCTGAAAGACGCAAAATGCCATTTCATTAGAGCTGCTACAAATCTTTTTTGAATTATAAATAAATACAGTGGGGTCCAAAGCTCTGACTACACCAACACTATCTCTGTCATGTTTTGCTCCTTCTGACTCTTCCCAATCTCGCTTTCTTCATCCATTCTCTGTCTCTCCATATCTTCACTACAACCCGTAGTATGCCCTGCTCAGACCTCACCTCTATTGGGTTCCTCTTTCTTGAAAATCTAATTTATCTAAATGTAATTTAATATGGTAAAAATAAGTACATTTCAAAATGACTGTTCTGCTTTAATCAAAGCAATGTTTGCAGATTGTTTATGAAAACAACACATTAAAGATTGTTTATGAAAACAATCTAAGAACAACTAAGAACAAGGCATTTGCACTTTATTTACTTTGAAACAAACTTGGTATTGACTGTATACTGTATACTGTGTGTGTGTGTATATATATACACATACAGTAGTCTGAGTCATTACCAATATTATTAATAATATAATAATATTATATATATTTTGCTTTCCATCCATCCATCCATCCATCCATTCATCCTTATCCACTTATCCGTAGTCAGGTCATGGGAGCAGCAGCTCCAGCAGGGGACCCCAAACTTCCCTTTATAATAATAATTGTAATCTCTCCACCTAGTCCTGGGTCTTCCCCGAGGCCTCCTCCCAGCTAGACGTGGCTGGAACTCCTCCCTAGGGAGGCACCCAGGGGGCATCCTTACCAGATGACCGTACCACCTCAACTGGCTCTTTTTAACGCAAAGGAGCCAGTTTGCTGTCCTAGTTTACACAAACAATAGAAATATTAGGTATATCAATTTCCAGTTGGATCTACAGTACATATAGCCTTTGTACTCTTTGTGTAAATCCACCATAATGAAACATTGACAGATAGAAAGCCCTTTTTCAAGGATACAGTTTACACATTAGATATATTTTAAGCCAGAGCAAAGGTGGATACTCACATTATTTACTGTGTGTTTCTCAGTGGGATTAATTATCCATTAGGTGAAGCTCAATTCTCCATGGACTGGCACACACTGTAGCACAACTGACAAAACTTGACAACACACCAATTTTAAAAGCTGCTTTGCTCATTAAAACAAAACAAGAAAAGTTGTATATTTTCCATCAAGGTTTGGCATGCGGTTTATTTTTATATCCCTTAACCTTTTATGTAAACAAAACTGTCAATCCAGCACGCGCGGCCATGTCACAAAGTATGCCCGCATGTATTTCCCTTCAAGTGCATTATCATGAATTTTGAGCCTCTTAAAGGCTCTTCTACACTGACGATGAATGCCAACTTCATTAACAGTGAGTGTGTGAGTGAGAGACCTCTCTTGACCTGTTTCGTATTCCTCCACTGTGAAGCCAAGTGACATGGGGCCTCTCTACAGTTAACAGATTCCTACCCCGGCTGACATCGCTCGCACAGCGCACCTCCTCTTCACTTAGCACACTTTAGAGAGCCCCCGTAGCCTTCCTCTCTATGACATCAGCCTATAAGAATTGCAATAGACATTCATTCATTGAACAGTCTCTGTGGATTTAACTAATGTACACGGCAGGGAGGTTAATTCCCAACACACTTGCGGGAAGGGGCAGTTTGCTGTTTTTGGTCAATCTGGAACAGCTACACGCAATAACGAGGACACAAATGCAGCGTTAATTGCAGCTATACACAGCGCAGGTTAGCCATGTGTCATCATCGAGGTATATATACACACACACCAATTAGGTGGTCTGAGAGTCATACATAACCATGCCCCTACACTCACATAGGCCTGTTTAATGATTAATATGCAGGCCTTATTTACACAGCCTCCTGGAACTGTGGTTGATGTTGTACTGGTTTTATCCTGTATTTCTTCTTACACTATTTTGAATCCATTTGTCACTAAGATCTTCCTCTATTTTTATCTTTCTTTCTTTGGGAATTCATTGTATTGTTTCCTTGTACAATGACAAACACAATTGTTTTTGATAAATCATCAAAACACATGGGCACAGCCTACAGTATAACGTGTGTGTGGGTAAATCACATGCTCATACAAACACACCAAGTCACACACACAAAGGACGACTAGCTAATTGCCAGTGCATCAGTTACAGTAATAGGGATCCTAAAATAAACATTGACTTTAGGTGCTAAGCGGTGTATAACATAAAACACAAACATATCTCCATAGACAATCTTTCACAGTAAAATGGGTTGCACTGAAAAGAAAAGCTCAGTACATAAGGATGAAACCTTTGCCACAGATATACTTTTCAGAAAAATCTGCCCGAGTCAACTGTTAAGTGCTAAAGCATCTAGAAGGAACATCAGCTCAGCCACGAAGCGGTAGACCTCGTACACTCACAAAGCAAGGCCGGCGAGTGCATGCGTAGCACGTAAAAATAGCCTGTCTTCTGTTGCATCACTCACTACACTGTTCCAAACTGCCTCAGCAAGCAAACGTCAGCACATGGACTGTGTCGGGAGATTAATGCAATGGGTTGCCATGGCTGAGCACCTGCACACAAGCCTATGATCACTACGTGCAATGGCAAGGTGTGAAGCACAGCGCCACTGACCTCTTGGAGCAGTGGAAACGTGCACTCTGCAGTGATGAATCACGGTTCACTATCTGGCTTTCTGATGGATGAATCTGCATTTGGCAGATGCCTATAGGAGAATGCTGCCTACTAGAATGCATAGTGTGTCTATTTTAGAGTTGGTTGGTAAACGTAATGCAGAATCCAAAGTCTTATAAAGTTGCTCCCACACTACAAGATTTTCAAATCAGATTTTAAAAACCTTTGTTTTATAACTGATTGTTTTATATTTTTATCCTACATTACCACACACTAGACGATTCAGTCAAGTTGCAGGACCAGAGTTGGCGATTATCCCAAAAGATTTCAGAGTGGCGATTCCAGTGACACACAAACTTGCGTATCAAATGTGAGCAAACAAACAGGGAGGTGGACTGTCAATCATGCCGTCAATACACAGATCGCCGTTGCCGTAGTAGCCCTTGAATGTGCCACATTTTCTGCACAAATCTGTGCAATCTGTAGGCTACGGTTACTGATTAAAATACATGTTTACATTTAAATGAGTAAATAAAGCACTGCGCTATCGTTGCACCCGAAATTACGGATATATACTTGTGAATGACAATGCTAACAGCCAAGGGTTAATGACAGTTTTACTTCCCGAAAGTCAGAAAGTCCTGTGTCGAGCTTACAAGGGCATACAGTATGCATCAGACATTCAGCACAGAGTTGCTTATGTGATGTAGTGCTAATGAACGGAAGAGGCTGAGACTACCTACATGGTTGTTTGTATCTATGACGATGGTGTTGTGACTCACAGTCAGAGGCTCCCAATATTTTATTCAAATTTTAGGAGTCTCCAAGCAAGTCAGCAACAATAATATTCAGTCTGTAAACATCTCACACTACAGGATCATTTTGGCAGATTATCGATTGCCTCGCCCTCCACTTTTGTCGGGAGGAACATATCAGACCCAGAATCGGTGTAGTAGTGTAGTAGTGTGGGGCCACCTTTAGGCAATTGTGTAAAAAGCGTCCAACTTTGTGGCAACAGTTTAGGGATCCTTTTGCGTTCCTGTTTCATCTACATCATGATGATAATGAGGTTGTAATTGTAAACTCCTATAGAGTACAGTGTGTATACAAAGTACCATCTGTCCTGTTTCAACTACATCATGATGATAATGAGGTTGTAATTGTAAACTCCTATAGAGTACAGTGTGCATACAAAGTACCCTCTGTCCTGTTTCATCTAGAAGAACCAGAAGAACAATAAAAATATATCAAGCTGAATGCTGAATTTGTGATGCTTGGAAAACATAAAAATAAATGTTATATATTATCAGATTAGATAAATCTGTGATACCTTATGTGAAGATCAAACAGGTATAGTCAATTGTAACGCTTCCTGGGTCTCGCCGGTGTAGGACGGCCGGAGAGAGACTGCCCACATCTCCAGTGCCTCACGCCCACATGTGCGATCAGGCCGATTGCCGTCAGCCGTGTGGGCGTGAGGGCATAAAGACCGGTGACTCCTGGGAGGGGGTGTGGGTTATTGTGTCATGTTCACGTTTAGTTAATGTTTCACGTTCCTGTTCATGTTCCGTTGGTATGTTACGTGACTGTGTACGCCGTTTTGATTTTGAGTTTGAGTTCGCTGTTTAAGTTACTTTAAGTTATATTAAAAGTTGAGCCGTTGTTGCCCGTCCGGCAGTGTGTTGTTTTTTCGTTTTTTCGTTCGCCTGCACTCGCCTCGCCCTCTCGGCGTTACATCAATTCAGAATGACAAGGAGTATGGAGGATGGAGAGATGAATTAAGAGTGAGGTGTGTCTGGCGGTCACATACTGCACCCATAGAACACAAGGGGATTCAGTATAGCTGGCTTTACATACAGTATAGTGTTCAAACAAAGCATGGAGCACTCTACGCAATTTCCAAATAAACATTATTAAATACTCAGTCTAGTAGAGTTATAAAAAAAATAAAACTGCTTCACACTGTTGTCTTCTCAAATATGCAGCTGATCTTAGAAAGAATTGGATGCCCAAAATGCACTTAATGCACCAAAACACTTAAACGTACACTAACATAACACCTAATCCACCAAAACAATACACGGAAAAGGAACACTGTCACAACACTCACAACACTGTAAACTCCAAAACACAAAAAAAACAGAAAGCATGTAGAGAAAGATGAAATAGTTTGGCTTGAGAAACTATTTTTATACAGTACCCAGCATTCTATACGGAATGATAATGTGTACTGTATACTACTGCATTCTACAGGAATACATGAACAATTATGCAATACATTTTATCTAAACGGATTATTATTATTATTATTATTGGGGTTTCAAAACTTCTAAAGGGTCCAAAAAGTGAACACCACACAAGGGTGAATTAATTGAGTGAATACAAATTGTATAAACACTACTACAGCTATATATACAAACATAAATACAATATACATAGTTATACTCCTGCATTTAGTAACAAATTCTAATCCATGTAACACCTCTTGCAATACACTTATAATAACCTCTTTTATCTGTGCATGTCTCATCCATCCTTGGAAATCCTCTGCAGATACTCAGTATCCTCATCCTATGTGAGTGAATGGCATTCACATGAAGAGTTCCGGTCCTGGTTTTCTGTCGTCCTCACACCTATGCGTCATTGATTACTTCACTATTTCCACGTCTCCCAATGTATATTTATATACCTGTGTTCCTGTTTGTTGCTAAATTATTTTTCCCTGTCTCTAGTCCCCCGTGTTCATTGTCTTGCTTCTCAGCTTGTTTATATTTGCTGATTATATTTGCATGTATATTTTACCTTTTCCTGCCTACATTTGCCAGTGGATTTTCCTTGTTTCTGAAACCGGTCTTGTATCCTGACAACAATTCAGCCTCAAATGAATCCCTTTCCTAAACAACTTTTCTGTATATTTTGCTTCTTTGCACTTCACACCATGATTATTCAGGAAACCTTCAACATCTAAATATATTATTGTTTGCTAGTCTGTTATTTCTCTGAAAAAAAAACGTGTTGGAGCACTGCACCAACTCACTGATGACAGTAATAATACACTTTAATTGTATAGCACCTTTTCATACAAGAAATGCAGCTCACTGTGATTTACAGTTAAAATACTGTCTTTATAGAGAGAGAGAGAGAGAGAGAGAGAGAGAGAGAGAGAGAGAGAGAGAGAGAGAGAGTCAGCCAAACTGAGAAATTCAGCAAATGATATTTGTGTTGAGCTCTTGCAGCATTTATATTTTAGTTTTAACTTAATAGCTTTGAAGAGTACAGTGTGTGCTGAATACACATAGCTATATTGGTAGCTGAGTTTGAAAGAGAAGATAATTAAGAGATTAAATTTGGTATATGTAGTCACCGACTTCATTTTGAGGCAAAGCAATGAAAACATGATCCACAGACTTCTGTTGAGTTGGCTTTCTGAAGATTTGTGGAATTATTGACAAAAGCATTTAACCAATTGTAAAAATCTGTAATATTACATCATCATTCAAACTACAGCAATATGCCAGCTAAACACAAAAAAATATATTGGTGCCAATATTATTTGTAACATATCATCTAAAGAATTGTAGTAGAGCCTTTCCTCATTTTTATATTTCAATCAATACGATTTTACTAGTCTTGGTCTTTGCTGGAATGCAATAATTTATCCGTCACTTCAAAAAAAGTGAAATGGAATTGCTGGATAAATAATATAATAAAGTGTTGACGTGAGTAATCTGTAAATGTGTACTGTGGATCCGAGCATCATGTAAGTCTGAATGGGTCAGCATGCTTGCGTTTTACAATAAACCCTGTCAAAACTCTACAGTTCCACCTATCCACAAATTACCGTTTGAACAGAGCTATCAGTAACACTGTCTTTCCTAAGATGTGTTTAATAACAATGTATTAATGTGATGTTGACATTTTCCCAATAATCACAATAAGAATACTAGTATAGCAATGGCAATTATAGATACAAGATAGACAAGAGTCAAATGAATCTATATGCATGAGTGAACAATGGACATAATGTCCTAATTACATGGGGGAGAAATGCAAGTAAAGCGAATCAAACTTCACAACAAACATTGCCTGAGCCTTGAGGTTGTGGACTTTTGTTATCAACTAAATAAAAATAAAAATCTACACTATAACATTTGGATTTAGTTTTTTCCAATGTAATACAATAATTCGTGAATCAAAAACAGGAATGTGTTTATTGTCTCTGTATTGCAATACACTGCATCTACTAAATATATTTGCTAGTAGCTTGAACTATGAAGCATTGCACCATAGGTGTTTCTAGACCCTTTTTAGGGGTGCTCAAGCACCCCTGCAATTATTTTCAGCACTCCTAAAGAAAACAAAAATACTTTAAATTGTATTTCTGATTGAATGTTTAAGTGAAAAGTTTCAGCCCTTTACCATTAAGTTGTGCCCCCAGACCCCCTGCTTAACATGTCCCCACACCAATGTTTAAACAAGATGTATGCCACTGCAAATGCAAACATAGAAACATATTGATTATTGTCTCTTATTGATTGTTATGCCTACAGTGACTTTTGTGATTTAGACATCTTTGCATGTACAGCACATTCTCATTCGGGGCTGAGCACCCATAAAGGTCTGATCCTTAAATCTCCTCTGCATTGCACTATGGACTTCTTTAATATAATCTCTGTGAAACCTTCATCAAAACCTGTACTTCAAATGAACCCAGTTGAATTTCATACTCAACCACTCTTAAGTCTCTACAGTACACCAAGTAGAGCACACTCATACATCAGAGAATGGCTGTACAGTACTCTCACCTTCAAAATAAAATGGGTTGAGATACGGTCCATATAGAACTCTACTTTTGGATAGACAAGTCCTTTGACTAGAGTGAAAGTGTCAGTGTAGAATGGACACAGCGGGAGGGTGGGTTGGCCTTGTGTTTCTTCCTAGTGGAAAAGCTCAGAATATCTGTTCCGTCCTAATCTCCACCGCTGAACGTGCAAGCACTTAAGGCTGGGTAATTTAGCCATGATTATAGATGATTACGGATTAAGTGTATCTGCGTGGGCGGGAGGTTGCTTGGCAGAGGTGGCCTCGAAAATGTTGCCTGCCTCTATCGAGACCGATGTCGCCATCAACAGGCACACTAAATGCAACAGGGCAACTGCTATGCAATGACTACGTTTGTTTGACTGCATTCCTCGTGTTGGTTTGAAACACAGAACGCACACCCCTTCTGCGCCCCAGCACTGAATGTCTCACATGCGCCTGTGCTATTGTGGTTCTACGTGGGAATACGGGGGCTTCCGTTTGTTACCTCATCAACTCATAGCTCATTGTCTAGCTCACTAGACAATGATCACAGTGGCCTGCTGACCTCTTGGTTGTGCTGGCCTGCTTCCTGTGGCAGAACATGGTGGCGGTGCTCGCAGCCGCTCCCCTGCCTTGCTCAAGGACTATGCCCCACAGGGGGTCACTGGGCCGCGCTGCGCTGAACATCAAGCTTTTCTTCACGACGGCTCTGCAACACACACACACACACACACCTGAGTCTGCGCTGCCATTATTAGCATATTTCTGTTCACGCTGGTCTCGTGGGTAAGCTGGTCAAGTTATCGGTGCCGTAGTGTCTTGAGTATAATGCTGCATAGTTTTTACTTATTTGTATACTCTACTGCAGTGGTTTCCAAACACTTCAGAACGCGGCCCCCAAAATAACAGTGCCACAGACATGTGACCCCCGCTATCCCCAGAGGTGGTAGAAGCAGAACATCCAGTTGATCGTAATTTATATATACAGCAGATAGGCTAGTAGCACAATACATCCAAGTAATGTTTAAGCTGTACTAGTAACAAGTGTAGCTAAAATATGCTATTTCTAATCATTTTAAAATGTTATGAAATTTCTGAAAATCCTCTCGAGACGTCCTTCGCTATGCCCACTTTGAGAGCCACTGCTCTGCGTATAATACTTTGTCAGCCTATTTGTGCGTGTGTGTGTGCGCGCTGAGCAACATATGGGCTAGTGCGTACACATGTGAGATGTTTGTGTGGGCCCCATCTGTACCTAACGAGGTGCGTCTACAGCAGTGATGTGATATGTAGCCTGCTGCAATAAGACGGAGATATCAGCGGGAGTGTAGCCATTAACTGGCGAAAAGCAGGCATGGCTTCATCAGACGCCTGCTTCAGTAACATCACGTCACCCTGCTCATTGGTATACAGTAAATGACAAGACATGCACAGGGCTCCAAAGAACAACAGGGTATTCTCTTAGGGTTGTCAGGCTATAAATGCTTTGCTCGGATATCACCACAACGGTAGCATTTCATTGGGCTGTGGTTTTATTTGAGTTTTTTTGTATTTATTTTGGGGAATGAGCTGAAAGACTTGATGATAGGCCAAATGGATAATACTATAATGTAAGCCTGCACTTCACAGTCAAGTTCATATACAGCAAAGTACGACATGTAAAAGGACATGTGCTGAACCTGTACAGGACATGCTGAATCATTCTATTTTACATATATATGCCTTGCACTGTTTCTCACCCGAGAAGAGATTGGAAAATGCCACAGCGGTCAACGGTCATGCGCTTTTGATGGAATCCTACAATATATACCACACCAACCACTCTAAGACATATTAATCCTTTGTTGTCTTATCTACGGACGGAATAACCTATGAAGGACTGCAAATGTCTGTGTCATACATACATAATGTATGACATTTGGATTGAATTTGAATATACATTACCCACCAGAACCAATACTGATTGTGCTTTTGTGTTAGGGGGTTAAATTACCACTAAATAAATGTTATGTTTCTATGCTGGTACATCTCTACAGCATTCACAACATTTAGCAGACACTTTTATCCAAAGAGACTAACATTTGTCAGTATGCATACGTACTGTAATTCACCAGCAATATGCAAACAACAATCTTTTAGAATAATGACAGCATCATGTCATCACTGCTAAGATTTCCAATATGTAATTAAAACCTCAAAGATAATTGAGAATACATTTAAATGATACAATTATTACAATGAACCTAATTATAAACGCAAAACTTTTGTTTTGCCCCCATTCATCATGAGCTGAACTCAAAGATCTAATATTTTCTCTATGTACTCAAAAGGCCTATTTTTCTCAAATATTGCTCATAAATCTGTCCAAATCTGTGTTAGTCAGCACTTCTCCTTTGCCGAGATAATCCATCTACCTCACAGGTGTGGCACATCGAGATGCAGATCAGACAGCATGAGTATTGCACAGGTGTGCCTTAGGCTGGCCACAATAAAAGGCCATTAACACAGATTTAGACAGATTTGTGAACAATATCTGAGAGAAATAGGCCTTTTGTGTACATACTGTAGAGAAAGTATTATGCTGCATTCAAATGGAACTTGTGAGCTTGTGACTATGACGTGCGAAGTCGTGTACACTGAAGCCTTGCGTTCAAGTGGTTAAGTCGTGTGGAGACCGTTACTAGGAAACGGTGACATGGACCCTGAAATACGTGTAGTTCTTTTTGCTTATTTTCTAGATCTGACTTACTGGTACTTTGTATTTCAACAACATACGGCGGAACAAGAGATGAAACGAAAATGGTGACATATTATATACTATATATACTGTATATATATATAACTTGTTATGTTTTACTGGCAGCCACTATATTATGTCAAATAATAGCCTATTTGTACTGTACCGGTAGCCTACATATTAACTGTCATATCAATCAATTCTGCCATTTTCTGAAAAAAGTCTGGAAACACGTCACAACTCGTGAACTCGGCACTTTCAGATAATTTCCACTTACGATGTTGTGAATACCACAAAGGGTGGCGTTCATTTGGACTCTTCTCGTGAAAATGGTCATTAAGTTCAGCTCACGATGAATGGGGGCAAAAACAAAAGTGTTGTGTATATCATTTTGTTCAGTGTAATTAAAAATGTGCTAAAACCATAGTTTGGTCTTGTCACAAGCATATCTCCACCTCACATACCCCTTCCCATACTTTCTGTGTCTGTGTGGAGTGTTTTAGTAAAATAATGTGTTACACTAACCTTTGATATAATATACATTTGTCCTGTTGACAATATTATATGTTTTAAATGCACCATCGGGACAGAAGCATAAGCCCATGCCTCAGCATTTGCAGCAACATTTCTTGAATGCTAATTTGCAAAGACATATTTACCAATTTGAATCAAGCAAGCCAGTGTGACCTGAGGAGGTTTTAATCTCCTTTTCTTCCTCAGAGTGAGTTCTAGCTGTGCGACTTGACCTTATGGTAGTGTTCACGTGCATGCACAGACAACATTCACATGCACACTTTATGTCCTGATTGTAATGTGGCAAACGGAGCTGAGGCCCCAAAGGCATGACACCAGGTAGGACATGTAAACAATATGGTTTAATTACAGAATGCAGGTACACACAATAACTGACAAAGGACTGGGACTACACTAGGGCTTATATACACAAGTAGACAAGACCATTGGACAAGAAGGGGCGCAGGTGATAGACTTGATTACCTAAAACACAGGTGGAACATGATTTCCTGCTCCGCAAAAAATATTTCATGTTATACTTGGCTCAAATGGTGCTTCACAAAATAATCTGGGTGCTTATGTACATATATTCTTTTTAAACAATGTCAATAAAGCCAGTGCAGTCCAAAACAAAAACAAAAATCCCTGTTATTTCATATTGTACTACGGCGCACATGCGCGAGGCTTGAGGTCGGGATCTCTAGTGTCACAGGCTGCAACGTCATCTTTCTAAACGATTAGAATCTTGTGCTTTACTGCGCCAATGAACAAATACTTTGTAAGATAGAGTCGCCATGTTCTTCCTTGTGTCTATCTGTTAATAAGTATATGCCTAAAACACACTGAGAACAAGGGAAATCACAGGACAGGGAAGGACAAAACATTAAACTGATAGCTTGTTGCTGTTAGAAAGGCTTAGAAGATGTTATAAGATAAGTATAATACATGTTTTATATATCGAATAATTGCAAATATGTATTTAATTTACCATCACCATTTGCATTTTATTGTCCAACACAAAATAATAGCTAAAATGACTTCCTCTATTGGCAGATGATATCAGGAATAAAACAAACAAACAAAATAAAAAAAATAAAAAGAAGATTTATTTGCCAAGATAATGTGAAATTAGTCATTAGAGTGATGGTTCACTGTGGCCACATTTTGACAGGCAACACAGTCTCTTTTGCACACACACACACACACGCACACGCACACGCACACAGCACTAGCTGCTGGAAGGATTTCTAAAACACTGTCAACACTGTTTCTGTATTTATTGTGCTCACATGCCAACAGTCACATGACTGTCAATGCTGACATGTTATCAAAAGGCAGGCAGTCAGACAAATCAATTAATGAACAGACAAGGTCAATCTCCAAGGTCAATTGCCTCACCAACACAGGCAGACAAACAACCAGTGCATTGTGCTTAGCCTTAACATGAAATATGGACAATAAACTTATGAAATCATTAGAATAATTGAATTAGTCTTGGCAGGGTTTAATGAATCATACTGTATTGTAGGACCACACAACCCATAATCCATACATGTAGATGTTTACATAAACCACCAAATAAAAATCTAATTATATAACATTTAAGGATTGCCAACATTGAGGCTTAACTTTGCAATGATCATAGGATTTTCTCAAATTAAGGGATATTTAAGGTTTGTTTGATTTAATATGCTGACCTCCAGATAAATGTGTCACAACTGGATTTGGATTTGCTGTAAGTACAGAATCTATTTAGCCATTACCCAAAGCAAGGTGATCACATCACAGGCCACGACCCTCTAGACAATTGTATTTATTATATAATATTATATGTTGATAATTTCACTAAAACCTTTTTGCTGATTAGTAGTTATATTTTGTATATTTTATAGTTCTATAATTGACAATGAAACATCAGGAATTCAATGTGCTGAAAAATATCAGGTGTGTGCAATGACACCTCCGATAGAATGCAACAATACAATTCACACACGCACACGCACACACACACACACACACACACACACACACACACACACACACGCGCGCAGTAAATCCTGGCAAGCAGCCCAGATCATCCCTATCCCAAAGGATAACCCTCTGGAGTCATTTTCAATCACGGCCACAGACGATCCCGCCTAACCCCTGGGAGAGCACTCAGTCTTGGGGCCAGGGAGTAGAGTGGATCAGAGATTTCTCCCAGGAAGAATCAGATATTTAGCAAAGCTCCTCGTCTTGGAGCTGGTCTACAATTGGACACCACAGTTGGGCTGGAATCACTGGCCTATACCTAGTAGCATCAGCAAAAGTGCTTCTCTAACGTTTCTCAACCCATGACCTTGTGCCAGAACAATGCTTCTCAAACACACCTCGCACATACTATAGCAGGACAAAATATACAGTACTGGCATTCAGACCAGGTTTGGGGGAGAGAATCATTTATAAATTGTCAACGAAACAACTTTTGTCAAACACACAATGACTCTCTGCCAAACAAGTGTATAAGTTTGCTTCCCAAAGCTAGCAGGAGAGCCACGCACAGGTGGGCCTCCATATCTCTGTGACTGTCTGTGTGTGTGTGTGTGTGTGTGTGTGTGTGTGTGTGTGTTTTCCTATGTAGATGCATAGCTGCGTGATTTGTGAATGTCTGGCATTTTGGCACACAATGGCGGGGCGGATCATTTGAGGACATTTTGCCAATCGTTCTGATAACTAACCTGAGGGTCAGCGCATCTTTTATTTTGGTCCCTGTTGCTTCGCTGGCACACAGTTGTAAACAAACACGGCACATTGCTGTGGGGTAGACATGTTTGTTATCACAGTCTGCCACTGTACCAACAGATAAAAGAGGATACTGCTTTGTATTTCAAACATACAAAGAAACAAACAGTACAGTGAATAAAACCTTTAAAATATAATCCTCACTGAGAAGACTTCACGCTGTACTGATCTGAAGAATTCTAATAAAAAACAATTTCACTGAGTTCTGTGATGTGCATCGAAGGTGGCGCGTAGTGATTCTCAAAACAGATTGAACTGTGTGCTTAGGCCCAGATAGAGCTGTGTTTTTAATAAAGTTTATTTGTTTTCTTGCTCCATTAAATAGATCCATTATTTATGAAGCCAAATATCCACCCTTGTTCCGATGTTAATGGGATGTTAAGCTATGAGAGCCGACAGTTTTCCCGACTATGGAAGAGCGCTCTCCCCAGTAGAGAGCGGTGTGAGTAGATTGCCGGCAGGCAGAATATAACTGCTAATCTGTGTAGATAGTGGAACTAGCGGGCTACACGTCGAGTCACGCCACCTTTGGCGCATGCTACCACTTTGGTGACGCGCCCTCATAGCTATTCAAGTGGTCTTAAGTAACCATTTAAATGCATGAAAGGTATCCTTGACTAAGACAGTCAGGTATACATCAGGTTAAATTCACATTAACTAACTCTTTTATCACTCATGTGCTCAAATAACAGTAAAATGCATCAATAATTTCCCTAAGCTCTTGTCCACTGTGGTGTGTCCTTAGTTATACTGAAAGTATGCCTGATGCCTCTGACAATATCAGTCAATATTCCCTGGGAATAATAAACATAACACAACCATTAAGGAAAATGGCTGTGCAGAATAATCTACCTCCGTCACACAAAACGTAAAATGGGGCATGCGCAGAGGAACATAACAGGAAGTCTAATTGTTTACATTGTAGAATTCTTCTTTAAATTGGGTTATTGAGTGGGTTATACTACCTCTCTGCTTCAGAATGAAATATCAATTGGGTTGGCCATTTCTCTTCCGATCGCAGTGTTTATATGGAGCATTATCTTCCTGGTTGGACATTTAACCAGATTCCAATCGGAATATAGGGTCCATGTAAACGCAGCTAGTGTATGATGATTCAGGATGTTGGCATACTTTCCCAGTTAAACTGGTTCACATAAATATCAGTTTGTCCTCTACATAGATCTCTGCCCCCCACAGGGAGGCACCAGACTGCCTTTTGGCCTGGGGACTTCATCAATAGCCATCAAAATCATCTGTCAGAGTGCCTAATGCAGATATGGCAGCAGAATATATCTAGGTCTTAGGTTAGATCACTCATTCTGTCAATCTATTGTCTCACTCACCCTGACGGTCAGGGCCTGATTGTACCCATATTTTGATCAAAGGCACAAATCATTTTGTAAAATATTGCAATGTGTAAAGGTTCTTAGAACTTTTTATAACTTTTAAATAGCTTTCTGTTTACATACAGCAACATAACTAAATCACATTTCTTGTATGTGCACAAATAGGCTAATAAAATCAATACAGTACATTTAAATGAATAGCCTTGGTTTCTTTTGTTAGGTCAAAAGACATTACCATGGGAAAATAAAGTGATTGTAATGTTAAATATATACAATTATTTTGTATATGCATTGTATTATTATTAATATTATTATTCACATTCACCACCATCTCTCCCAAGGCTGTGCAATGTAGGGGCAGCAATATAGAGAACATCAACATTATATATGAGGAACGCTCACCTGAGGGTAAATTTCTCAACTGCAGAGGTGCCGGACAGGAAGACCGAAAATGTCATTGTGTCTGTCGTCTTCAGGGGCTTGGAGGTGGTCTGCACCACAACGGCGCCCCCTAGCCTCAAGCGAAGCAAAGTGGGGTTCCCAGGCGGCGCTGTGAGCAGATTGACACTTCCTATTCTCCTCATGGGGGTCCCAGAGCACCCATGACCGCCTCGCTTGCCGACGCCCATGCGCTGCAGACTATCCTGGGGTACGCATTGTCCGGAAAGCTCCCTCCTGCTCTGGAAGTACACCTCCACAGTGTTCCCCTGGAGGCGTCTCTCCCCCTCTCCTCCAGCTTCACGGCTGCTGCTGGAGGACCGTTTGGCTGGGTTGAACCAGGCAGGCTCCGGCTTCAAACGGGCCAGGCAGAAGCCTCCCGGCGCCACCAGGCAAGCCCCACGCACCTCCCGCGTCTCCCAGAAGGCGTACGCCGTGACGCAGTGCGCTCCATCTCCACTCCCCGCTACGTCTCCGTTCCCTGGGCTTCCATTGGCCACTGCAGCGGTGGGCATGTGAAGAAGAAGAAGAAGAAGAAGAAGAAGAAGAAGAAGAAGAAGAAGAAGAAGAAGAAAACTTTATTGATCCCAAAAATGGGCAATTAATTTGCAGCTTGCATCATTCATCCACACATGTACAACCTCTTAACTCTTGACACATTACATACACAATAAAAACAGTTAAAAAATATAAAACAAGGTCAGTAAAGGACAAGTTAGTTTTGTGCAAATTTAAATAAATAAATAGATTAATAATACATAAATAAGTCACCCAATCATATAAAATTATTTAAAATGATTGCTGTCCGTGTTTAATAATGATTATAATAATAATTAATAATGTGGAAGAGGATCTTCACTATGGGGGCTACAGAACGCACCTGGCGAGAAAGCATGACCGGCAACAGCTTGCACTACCCCAGGATGAGATCCGGAGGGACGGGCGCGTCAACGCTCAGGGGCCCGTAGGTGGCGTTGACCACCGGCCTGAGGGGCCTTGACCAGGGGCCCGTCACCAGGATGTTCCGCCTCTCAACCTTGAGGCTGGAGTTCCCCAGCCATGGCTGCTCTGGGCTGCTCTGCCTCAGGAAGACATGTTCCGCATTGAGGACCTGAATGCCCACCGAGGGGTAGACTTGGTAGGAAAGGGTATGAGAGAGCCCTGTGTCTTCAGATACCTCCTGGCTTTCTGCTACTAGAGGGGGCAAACACACATCAAGGTTGTAGTGAAAACAGCATATTTAGCTCAAAGTTGCGGGTCGTAGTATCGCAGAGCCAGCCTTTACTTATGTAAAGTCTGGGACACAGCGCTGGTACTTTGATTGACATGCAGATCAACTACGTAACTCACGGTCAAAGTCGGATGTTATACCGGAACTTATACAGAGGAATTTGTTGAGAAACTTACCAACGCGACTCTGGCTGTTTTCAGGTATTGTTATGTTAGATAAGTAGGCTACTGTTAGTGCTTAAAATATGTAACTGAAACTAGTAAATAAAGCAGGCTACTGCATTAAAGTCGCACCATAGTAGCAGATACAGACTTCGTGAGTGACAATGCTAACAGCCAATTAAAATCAACGTCTCAATTTCGAAACGCGCGGTTGAGTTTACAGCGGGTCTATATGCAAGACGTTCAGCACAGAGTTGCTTATGTGACATAGCGCTAATGGATGGAAGAGGCTGAGACTACCCTAGAGTATCTGCAATGCACTGTAGGTTTTATAGTGTTCAAGACTTGCATGTTGTCCACAGCAATGTGACTTTGTCACATTTTACTTTTGTATACTGAAGAAATGATTGACGGAGGTCTGTTGGCTGTACATATAAAAACATCTTGCATTTGCCAACATTTTATTGGTCACTGATGTGACGTCTAACTTTGACAATTTTGCTGATGCTATTTCTGCACAAGAAAGCAATGCAATGCCACATAGCATTCACTGTGTATTTGGTCTTTAAAATGATGTTGGCTACTAATCTATGCATAAATACATTAAAACTGATGTTTCAAATTGTCAAAACAACACTTCAGCCAATCCAAAAAGCAGTCAACTAACATTGTAATCAGCAACAACAGGTTATCTTTAAACAAGCCTCTTTAATCCCACAGCTTTCTCTCATGGCAAGACCCCAACATGCCCTTACTGTCTAGGTACATGCAGGCCAGGAGCTGGGCAACGCAGATATAGGTAGCATTGTATGTGGACACATGGAAATAATATCAGTAAATGCATACAAAGAGGGCATGAGACAATGAATCCTCAGCCACCCAAGAAAACCCCAGAAAGTATTGCATCAAGTAATAGTTACAAATCATAAACCTAAATAAAATGCACATACTGTAAAAAAAATAAAAAAAATTACTGTATGACGTTAGTTAGAAATATAATAATATAATGTCATGATTTATGTACATTCCAAACTGAATATGAATAATTCGTATTTAATTATGCTTGCAGTTTTATTGGTGGTTTTATTGGTAGCCTATTCGTGTTTCATCATGTTCTGTTTTTTTACACACGAAAATCCTTAAAATATACCTTAAATGTACTTTTAACTTAACTTTTCAACTCGTTTACTTTCACTTTGACTTCACAACTTTTACACCAGGCGCGCCATAAGGGAACAATGTCAATAAGCCATAGTAAAACGTACTGTAAATCCTTATTATTAGCCTACCTTTCATAACAGCCGTAAGGACAAACACGGCGTGGGTCAATCGTCGGTAAGGAATACTGCGCGTCATTGTGTTAAGGTGGCAGATAGTCATCCACAACAGCTCTCCAACACGCGTGGACGAATGCTTTCGGTCGCGTACTACTCCTTTGTAAAACCCTGGGAATTAATATTCACAATGTTGTGATTGATGATGTTGCTCGATACTGCAACTTCCTCTCAGTCTATAAAATGTACAGAAAAACGCATTCACGGGACAAATTTTTCTTCTCGATTCGATTACTTTGTTCTGAGGACGGTTATTTTGTGCCTATAAATGTTGTCTCCTGTGGGTATTTGGTTTCTTTGAATTGGAAATAATTCGTTACCTCCGGTAGCGACACAATTTCTGTTACAGAACAGCAGCATCTGACACATGGACAGGACAGAAAATCTGTAAACATTTGCGGTCTGTCAGATTAGAGAAAACCGCGTGTGTAATCGTTGTTACGGGGAAGAGGTCAGTGGGATCAGATTTCCTGGCAATTTAGATATCTCAATATTTTAGAATATGGTTCTATCTAGACCAATCATGTTCACATCTAGAAAGCAAATATACCTACTGTTGTTGCAACTCTATCTGTAAATACATCACGGGTCATATATGTGAATGAGTTTAGACGTTAAACCTAGATACGGTAATAAAGTAGGCCTAATCAAAGCCACAAACGTCAATTGATATAGGCCTACTTCACATAAGCTACTTGTCTATATATATATATATATATATATATAGTATAATGCAGCCTATAGCCTATGTAGCCTACTTTGCGTGGCCATTGCACATTTTCCAGTTTCCCACACTATGATGTGGGACGCTTGAGTGCGGCTGTAGTCTTTACTGCGACAGCAGCACATACTGTAGAGTGTTCTCTGACAATGCACGCTACGTGCGTGCCCTACTGTACCATACTGCCAAGGCTGGACAGATGATGAGTGGTGCAGTTCTGCAGCTCTGGAGCGAGCTGTGGGTTACGGCTCATCAACGCTGTGTCATTCATTCTGGAGCCACATACGTCCGACTATAGTGCTGACATCGGATTTACAGGACAGCGAGTACACCTACAGGATTTAATGAGCCGAGCCAACAGTCAGATTGGTTCGCCCCCTATCTGTCTGTTCATGTGTTTAAATGACTTGCCAGTAGTACCATCATCACTGCTTGATGGTCGTTGTTGGTGTACATCCACAGCGTGTGCCAGGTTGCTGTTTGCGTGTTTGCAAGGACACCTGTGTCAACAGCACTTTATGCCTGAAATAAATCTCCATTGCGGACGTAAAATATGTTTGACAACAAAACGCAGGGTGTCCAGTGACTCAGTGCTTGTGTTTTTATTTTTTTTAGAAGAGCTGGCATCAGTGCCAAGGTGACAGTGTGCATACAGGCTGGAAAGGGAAATAAATACTTCCTCTTCTGACATTGAAGCTGATTAAAATAAATATCTGTCTTAGAGAGACATTTATAGAATCTCTAAATGTCAATAAAATCGGAGAGTGCTAATGGAGCAAAGAGAATGCCTTGTAATTCACCATGAGTTATTTATTTGTATTGGCTTTTTGTTTGAAACCAGAAGTTTTATTAAAGATAATTTTTTTTAAGCAATAATTAAAGCTGTCAAAAAAACTACACTCAGAGCATTACAAATAATTTTTTGGGTCAGATGCAGTACAGTAGGTATCAAGAACAGTGATTTTACGGTAGCTTATTTATAAGCAAATTGCATGTACTGTAGTATATTTTTGATAGTGCAACCGAGGACCAAACTCAACACGGGGAAGCAGAGCTTCCAGTTGAATATACTCATTACCATGGGGACTGCTGAGAGGTCAAACATCGGGCCTGTAATTAATCAGTTATTGACTACTTTCTCCACTTCCTGAACACTAAATCATATATCTATATTTTATGTGACAGGGTAAAGTGAAAAGTGGAATTGCTTTGACTTTTGTACTCAGATGATGAAGACAGTTTCATATTGGTTCACCAAATCATCCTGATGTTTACGTTAGAGGAAGTGTGTGCATTCATAATATACCGTAGGCATACATAAGTAGTGCATAATATGAAGAATGATGTGACATTCATTAACACACACAGGATATGTTAAATATGAACAAAAACAATGGGTTTAACAAGAGATCACACTAATTGCGTGTGTTTACATCCTTAGCATCTATAGCTCGATCAAAACATACAATATTCCTGGTACTGTCCATGGTCGCAACGTCTCAACTGATTCAGCCATAATTCACTTTACAGTATTGAATGTCTGCAATAGCACGCACACAGCCAACCTATGTAACTGTAACACACCATACACGTGTTATTTAACAACGAAGTGGATTACGGCAAAACATTCACATCACCACAAGAATCCACAACCAAGATAGTCAGAACTCTAAACTTAAACGTACTTATTTATTAGAATAGGCTACAAGCTACAGTATCACCGCAGGTGGAAGAGATGCATATAAGCTCCAGGTCATAGTTGGCCAGAATTACACTCTAAGCACATCCCATCTAGAGC